>CAJVPT010002958.1:0-16261 GCA_910592055.1 Acaulospora colombiana
ATTAATACTGATTTGCTACTATTAATCTGTGAGTCATTTACCCTATAAAAGATTCTTGCTTCTTCCAGAATCCTTTTCATATCCTCTTTGGATCTTGTTATCCATATTGTATCATCTATGAATGTGATAGCTGCATGTCTTAACTCTAGCTTTCTTTCAGTGTTTCTCTTTAACTCTGCATTCCAAGCCACAGACATTTTGTAACCTTTTGATTCATCATTCTGAATCTTGCACAATAACAAATTATAAAATATTCTCCATATTAGTAGTGAGATGGTTTTTCTCCTTGATTAATTCCAACTTCTACTGTGATTACTTCAGTTAGATCTTTCTTAAATATGATCCTAAATTCTCAATTTCGAAATAGGCTCATTATGATTTGAATAAAGCCTTCTGGTATCTTGATTCTATTCATTACCTTAATTAACATATCCAGGCTAATAGTATCATATGCTTTTGCTATATCTTGGAAAAGTATCTATAACTCCTTTTTATTTTCTTTTGCTTCCTTACAAATATTGTTGAGAATTTGAATTGGTTCAGTTGTACTTTTTCCTGATAATCTTGCATAATTAGGTCCTCTTAGGATGTTGTTAGTCTTGCAGATATTTTCCAATCTGTTTGTAAGGATTTTGATGAAACATTTTCATGTGACCTTTAGCAATACTATTGATCTAGTGTTGAGAAGTTCACATCCCCATGGTTTTGGTTTTGCTATGAAGTATATGTGGCTTTAATAATATGCCCTTTCTTTTTTATTTGTATCTTTAATAATGTTTAAATAATTATTATTCAAGAATTGCTATAAAAGACACTAGTCAAAAAAAATTATTTGGCATATTATCACTCATATAATATTTAGCAAAAAATAAATAATTCAGCAAAAAAATAATATAAATAAATTGATAACTATATAATTTAATTATAAGTATTATAAAAATTGACATATTATATTAACAATTTATCAAAAAATTCATTAACTATTTGTCAAAAAATTCATTAATTATTTAGCAAAATTCATTAAAAGTTCATCACAAAATTATTTATTAGCAATTCAATAAAAATTCAGCATTAATTTATTAATAATTTGTCAAAAATTTGTCAAAAATTTATTAAAAATTTAGCAACTATTTATCAAAATTATTTATTAAAAATCTGTTAACTATTTGTTAAAAATTCTGCAACTATTTATTAAATTATTTATTAAAAGTTCATTAATCATTCATTAAAAATTTGACAACTATTTATTAGCAATAAAGTAAAAAAATTGATAAACTTATATTCAAATTTTTTTGAATTGAGATTATATACTGTATATAAATTATGAATAATACAAACTATAATATATATATATATATTTATTTAAATGGGGACTCAACCTTGTTTTATTAAATTTTCATGTCAAAACATAATGCAAGTACAAGAAATAATTACTAATAAAACATTTCTAAGATTGTTTATAAGAGTTAAAATTTTATATTACCACTATCACTTTGATTCTATAAACTAGTTACTCTTTGAGAACTTTATTAGTCAAGGATATATTGCCTATTTCTCAGCTGCTTTCAGTATCTCTATATTGTAAAATTCTAATCACTCCAATTTATGGAATAGCTTGTTGTCAGGAAGGATTACTTGGATTAATCTAATTTATATATCAAGAAAAAAGATTCATTGATTCTTCTAAATTTTTTCTGATGCATATGCTCAGGTGAAATACATCATCCCAAAAATAAAAAATTTGACCCCCTATATCTTGCCTACCATAAAACCTAACTTTGTTTTAAATATTTATCTATTTAATAGAACTGGAGAAGAAATCTATTCAATGGCCAGGAGTAGATAACTACAACTATAAAATCCAATTGTAATATCTTGAGACCTTTATTATGGTTGAATGGACTTTTTCTTGAAGGAACCATAATATGGGTAGGGAAGTGTCCTGTATTTACCCATACCTATCCAATAACTTATAGTGAATTATAGGTTCTTATAAAACTGAGAAAATACATTCAGACATAATAATCAATGAGAGCTTACTGTATTTATATTCTTTTACTAATGTAAACTCTATTTGTCCAATCACAATGTAAAAAACTTTGTGTTACTTAAAATTCAGGATTAAACTGAGATAAGCAAAATTCTTCAGAAAAAAAAAACCAAAAACAAGCATTATAAAACGATGACAGATAACAAGAAAGTAGGAAATTGATTTTTATTATTAGACACACTTCTGTAATATTTCTCTATAATTTAAGATAATGGTATATTAGCTTTTCTTCCTTTTAGAACTTTTTTGCCATTGATAGAAAAGGTGTTTCTCAACCTTTGTGGTCACTAGAGATCAAGTTTTTGTTTTAAAAGAATAGTAAGCAATAGAAAGAAAAGTAATTGATAACTCTTATAACTTCTTCAAGTTGGCTTAAAGAAAGTAGTAAAACTTTATTAGCTTAGAAATATAAAAACTTCTTGCAAACATCTTTTTTGTTTGTGATCAAAGAATCAGTGAAAAGAGTGATAATACAAACTATAATATAATATATAATATATCTTTTTTTTTTTTTTTAACCTATAATCATATTACAATAGCTTGTTTTTATTGAAAAATTAAAGCAAATCTATAATAATTTTCAAACTTTTACAAATTGACTAACTTGTTTTTATACATAAATATATTAAGTCAGATTTTGGAACAATATTATATTCTATTGATAGTTAGTAATATTCTCTATTTACCAGAATAATTGCCAACAGTTTGTTACTGTTGATTGTCTAAAAACCAATGAATTGCTAAGTTAAAAAGGAAAAAAGGATGAATGATTGGAGAAAGGAGACTATTCAAGGTCTACCAAAAAAATCAAAAAATAAAAACAATCTCTTCTTAAAAGGGATCTGTCTGATTAAGATAGTTTTCTTGCTTTACTTAAATCTAAAAAAAAATCTTCTTTTTTATCACCTGTGGCATTAGATAAATCAATTCAACTGAATTTTCATTTATGTGAATATCAGATTAGATTATCTCAAGAAAAGCATTTAAAACTCAGCTTTTTTTCATTAAAGCTTTGTTACCACTTGAGAAAATTAGGTAAGAGATAAGAGTTTACAATCCACATTACCCATCACTTAGTTTTTTAATGACAGAAGTTTTTATTAAGGGACTTAAGCTTTTAAGGACAAACGTTTTCAGTACCTTCTTTTCAATTATCAATAACATCATCAAAACATGGAATATGATCAATAGGAGCTTGTTTACATTTCAAAACTAATATACTTTGTATCAGTCAATTATCTTTGGTAAGAATTTGTGTTATCCAAAATCCAGAATCAAACTGAGATAGGTAAAATTCCCTAGAAAACCATAAAAATTAAAGCTCTAAGAGGATCAAAACAATCAAAAAGCAAGAAAATAAACAATTTTACTATAGAAAATCTTTATAAACTTCATATTTCAAAGGTTAAATAGGCCTTCAGGTACTTCACAGTCAGTTCTTCTTCTTTTGAAAACTTTCTTATCATTGATATCAAAGATGTTGTTTGACTTTTTTTAATCATTAGGATTCAAGTTTTTGAGTGAAAAGGTTTATAAACAAAAGCAAAAAGATAGAGATGACTCTTGAAATCATATTTCAAGTTGTTTTAAGAAAAGTATTAAAACTTTATTAGCAAATAAGTATAAAAACTTCTTGTAAACATTTTTTTTATGTGTGGTCAGAGAATCAGTAAAAAGATATTATGAATTTTTCAATAAAACTATATAATATATTATTTATATTATTGAAATACAGAATGAGGATGATGTCTTAAAAGTGTCATGCCTATTCTTTATTAGTATTAATATTGGGAGATCAGAGAGATCTTAGGATCATTCACACCTAATCAACAATACCAATATGCAGTCTAATAACCTCAAGTAGTTTAATAATATGCCACAATAGAACACTAGACAATGGTTCAATTTCTACAGATAATAGTACTTTGAGAAAAACAGTATAATACTTGTCAAGCTGACAAAAGCATATATTGAAAAAAACAAGACTCTTCTTTCTAGGCTGAAGATTTTGTAATTTGCAGTACCCTTTTACCTACATCCTAAAGCCCTTTGAACCACTAATTTATCATTATCCAAAAGAACATCAGTAGAAGATCCCATACTGGATAGGGTATGGAAGAAAAAGGCAAAGAACTGGTAGACAAGAATCATAATATAGTGGTACTGAAAGCAGTGAAGAAACAGATATTGTGCCTTGAATGGATAAAGTCCTTGAAGAGTAACTAGCCCATGGAATTAATATGGTAATAGTAGTATGTTTCTAAGTCATCCATAACCAAACCATTTCCTTCTCCTTTCAATATTTTTTTTATAATGCAAAATCTTTACCCTGTTTAAATTTGTACAGTCTTAGTTTTATTTTTCTTTTTTAAATAGAGATAGCAGAGTAGAGTATTGAACATAATAGAAAACAGATCAAATAGTTTGTAGTAGATATAGATTTATTATATATATCAATTCTCAAGAAATTTTATCACTCTAATAGTTCCTGTATTAGATCTTTGTCTGAAGATGGCTCAATTATAAAGTGGTTTTTCAATCTATTATTAGTTTATTAGTTTTCTATTGTTTTCTTCTAATCATATGTATCTTTATAGTAAAACTTTACTAATAAACTTGATCAAACTAGCATTTAAAAAAAAAAAAATGCTATTTATATTATTATAATTTAATTGATTATATATTATTATATAAATAATATCGAATAATTTATAAATGATTTTTTCACAAGTTTTATAAATTTTTTTTAAATAAAGATAAATAGTTATCAAATTTTTTAATGAATAGTCAATAAACTTTTAATAAATAGTTTTGATAAATAGTTGTTAAATTTTTAATAAATAGTTAATAAATTTTTAATAAATAGTTAACAAATATTTAATGAATAGTTTTAATAAATAGTTGTCAAATTTTTAATAAATAGTTAATGAATTTTTGATTAATTATTAATAAATTTAAACCTGGGATCAATAGCTCAGTGATAGTGCTTTTAGGTTACCATGTACTATTTCTGAATTCAATATCACTGTAAGGTAGTATCACCTAAACCTAGGTGATACAGAAAGATTCTATTCATTTCATAATGATGATTACTATCACTTGTGACCAAGATCACATCTGATTACAGGATAATCAAAGATCACAAGATGCTTTAGCTGGTTTTAGTGCTGAAGTCACCATTACAAGATAGATTCCAACAAGTTCCTACAGATAGGCTGAAGATCTGCATGCTGTAAAAACTAGAGAACTAGTAGAGCTTAAGCATATTAGTTAAAAGAGGGTCTCTATTAAAATTGATACCTATTCGAGACTCCACATGATCATCCCATAAATAGGCTATAATAAGTCATATAAAAAGGATTTGGTAGAATAAAATGATATCTAAGACTTCACATGAGTATTCTATAAGCATACTGTAATAAGTATTATAAAAAAATATCTAACAGGATAAGATATAAAATGAATCCTATATTATAGTTCCAAGACCTATAGATTATTATTTGTAAAAATCAAGAAAAGATAATATAGATGTAGGTAGTTGGATAGTTGGTCTTCTTCCAACAACAAAATATATTGGCAAGCTAATAACCTGAAAATGGATTTACATTAATTGTACTATAAATAATATCTGTTCTAATAAATATTTCCAAGATATATATAGTTATATATGTACTATATATACTGTAACTTGAACTCTCTATACAAATATGCAATATCCATGTATAACTGAGCTTTATTATTCTTAAAAAAAAAATAAAAAATAAAAAATAATATAATAAATTAATATTAAATTTTTATTGAATTGCTAATAAATAATTTTGTAACAAACTTTTAATGAATTTTTGCTAAATAGTTAATAAATTATTTAATAAATTGATAATAAATTTTTTGAAAATTTATTATTAAACTTTTAATTAATAAATTTTTGATTGTTAAAATTTTTGGTTGTCAAATTTTTGATTACTGAATTTTTGATTATCACTTTATTGCTAAAATAATATTATATCAAGTGATAATAATAAAAAAGAATTTAATAATTTTTTTTTATTAAATTTAATCAAATTCAGCAATAATTCAGCTAATGAATGACATAATTTTGACCAGTAAGATCTTTACTATTTTTCTTTTTTTATTGTCAAAAATAATTAATATATTATATAAATATATATTTTTTATAAAAAATAGTTTTATCTATTCCTGGTATTCTTGTTATAATATTAACAAAGACTATATATAATTCTGAATTGATTATTGTTTTTTAGCTACTTGTTTTTATATTATATTGTTACAGTATTTGTTTTATAATTAATAGTTTATTATCTCTATCATAAACTTTGGATAGATCAATTAAGGTATTAATTATTCTTTCCTTCTTTTTTTATATAATTCATAAATTTTTTTTTACTTTTTAATATTAGAGTGTTTATATATATATTTTTTTTTTGAAATGACAACTCAGCCTTGTTTTATTAAAGTTTCAAGATGTGGCAAATAAATGCATATACAAGAAATAATTACTTATAAAACACTTCTAGAATTGTCTATAAGTGATTAAGAATTTTACGCTACTACTACCACTTTGATTCCGTAAGCTGGTAACTCTTCGAGGGCTTTATCGGTTGAGGGCATATTGCCTGTTCTTTGGCTACTTTTAGTATCTCCATGTTGTAAAATTCTGGCCACTCCAACCCACGGGATGGCTTGTTGTCAAGAAAAATGAATAACTTGGATCAATTTAATTCACGCACTGGGAAAGAAGATTTGTCGATCCTCCTAGATTCCTCCTGATGAACGTGCTCAGGCGAGACATGTCATCCCAAAGAAAAATTTTAAGAGAGGTGGTTATATTTGAAGGATATGTCGATATACAATGAGAAAATTGAAGTATCAAAACCCTCCAAAAAAATACTGTCCCAGGTGTTGTTATGTTTGTTGGAGAGGAGGAGGAGGGAGAGGTCTTTGTTGATTATCTGATGAATCCTATTCCAACAGTTCTCTTTTCAAGATACCACTGATTTAGGAGTTTTGCTTATTCTGTATTCACCCGCACCCAGATATGACTTATGGTGGATTCCAGGTTCTTATGGAGCTGAGAAAATGCATTCATACACGTGATATAACCAATGGAAGCTTGTTTACTTCTTTTACTAATGTGATCTCTATCTATCCAATCATGGTGTGAGAAACTTTGTGCTACTCAAAATTCAGGGTGAAACTGAGGTAGGCAAAATTCTCTAGAAAAACTCTGAATGAGCACTATGAGAAGCCAAACAGATGACAAGAGAGTGGGGAAGTTGTCTCTCATTATCACAGAACTTCTGTGTTGTTTCTCTACAATATGAGATGATGACACATTAGTTTTTCTTTCTTTTAGAACTTTCTTGCACTTGGTAGGAAAGGTGTTTCTTGACTTTCAGGTCACTAGTGGTCAAGTTTTTGCATGAAGAGGAAAACTTCTTGTAAATGTCTTTTTTGTGTATGGTCAGAGGATCAGCAGAAAGAGTCCATGATTAAAGTGTTTATATATATTATATATTATATATATTGTATTATAAAATATTTAATTTGTTATTTTCTTATTTATATTAACTAAATATAGATATAAATAAATTTCATAACTTGGATTGTCAAATCTAAAGAAGATCTGAAAAGAATTCTGAAAAAAAAAAAAGTTCTATATAGCAAATAACTTTTAAATTAATATAAAAAAGTTAATTCTCCTTATTATTAACTAGAATCCTTAAGTTTCTGAAACTGTTCAAGCTGAAATAGAAAATGGCCCTGAAAAAAAATATACAAATTATCTTTCAAAGTAAAAAATAGAAGAAAATATTTGATTATCAAGAAGGTATTCTATCTATTAAATCAATATTACAAGATGATAGAGAATATAAAAAGATCATCCCATTATTATAAAAATACAAGATCATATTCTAGATCAGTTTCTCAATATTATTATAATAATACTTAAAGAATAGAAAGCAATTCAAATTCTCTTTAGCAGATACAAGGGACTAGTCCTCTCCTAGTACAAAAAAGTTTGTAAAAAAATAACAATAAATCAAAATCTTCTATAAAACTCTTTACACGAACTCAAACGAATAGTTTATAATATACAAATTGAAACATTTCTAACAAACCTAGATAGAAGAAAAACATATTGAATAATCTATACTAATACTTTGATAGGTATATTAGAAAAGATAATATTTGTAAACAACAAATTTTATTTTATACTATATTAGCTAATATATGACTTTACTAGTAATTATACCTATCTTTAATCAGATAGAATAGCACAGTTAGTAGAAGTAGTTCCATTACAAATTCATATTTTTCTACAACTAAACAGATATAACAATCTAAGAAAAAGAAAACAGATTCTTTTGTCAAGAAATCCTATATACTAGCAGTTAAACACATATTACTAAATAGTGACTCCATCAATTATCAGATCTATAGAAGTAAAAATCCAAATAGAAGACTGAAACATCATACTAATAGAACAAGTCATATAAACAAAAGAATATAAAAAAAACTTATAAGTATTCTGAGATATAATAGAAGAAATAAGATTAATTAGTTTACTTTTTACATTGATAGCTCCTATAAAAAAAAATAATAAACTGTAAACTTGAAATGGGTTTAGCTTAGATCTTAATAAAAAAAACAAAATAGTTAAACAATTCTTAGCAGAAGCTTTTACTTGGTCATCTGCAATCAGAACTGAAATATTAGCTATTCTTACTGTATTGTATACTATCTCTCAAAATATAACCATTATTATTTACACTAATTGCAATACTATAGTCAAAATATAAAATTCCTTTGCTCACAAACAGAGACATTAACAAGAAAATAGATAAAAACTATTAATTGACCACTATGAAATAAAATCAAAGACTTGGTAAAAAATAAAAATCTGAATTTGGAAATCTTGAAGATCAAAACTTATAGAATCAAAAAATTTAATAATCAAGTAGATTTATTTGCTAAACTGGTCAGACAAAAGAATCTAATAACCTGGTATCAACTATCAGAGATAGAAAGAGTCATTATAATAGTCATATGAAGAGAATATACAATAGAGATTGATATTAGAAATTTTATTAAAATATTCAATAAAAAAAGAATTGGACTAGACTGGATAATATAGAAAAAGATTCAGGATCTTTGAATTCAAAATAACAAAATCATAGATTGGTTAATATTTTAAAATCAGTTTAATCTGATCAATACTTTCAAGATCTCTTTCAAGATCAATAAAGACAAAAGCTTTTTAACTAATATAACCTACAATAAACTTTCAGTTCTATAGATACTTAAGAAAAAAAAATCAGATATATATATTATAACTACTTGTCTAGTATACGAACTTTAAGAAAAAATATTAGAACATTTCTTTAAATACCTAGCCACTAGAGAAACCAGGGAAACCATATAGCAGAAAGCAAATAAAAAGATTCACAAATATATCAACAAAGAAGTTAAAAATAAAGAAAAAGTCCAACTTGTAATAAATAACTAAACAGACAAATGATTTAAAAAGATCCAAAAATCTGACAGGAGCCTTTTCAATACTATCTGTGAATATATAAAAGAAGATAAGACCACCTTCTTGAAGAAATATTTCAAATAACAACTTATAATTCCACCTGTAACTATACAAAGTATAATCAGCAAGCTCTATCAAAAGATGCAAATAAACTTCAAAAAGGAGATCTGAAGTAATTGCTGTATCAAAGTTATAGAATAGGAAAAAAAAACAAAAGATTATAGAAAAAAGATAAAAGAAATAAAATCCATAAGTACAGATCTGATATACAAACTAAATAGAATCAAAAAGCAGCATTATTATTTTTGAAGAATTCAAACCTAAAAGACACTAAAGAAAAAGAAGAAAAGAAATATATAGCAATTATTAAGGATTGGGTTTGTCATAAAATCAAATGGTTTGATTTTTAACTACAAACAGAACTTAGAATAATTCACAGTAATGACCTGTAAGCAATGATTTTATTAATTAGAGGAGTTTTTAAAATTAGTGAAAAAGCAAAATATCATTTCCTAGATTCATTAGAGAAATAGTTTTTCAATGACAAGTAAGTTAGTATGTGAAAGTTATAACAATTTGTAAATATCTAATATATTGTATATAATATACAATAAAAATATGTTATGCTAACCTGATTACAGGTTAAAAAAAAAGATATAAATAAATTTAGTTAAGTATAGATTATTTCAATAAGAAAATTGAAGCATCTATTGATATATTTTGAATTTTGACTTATATTTATATTAATAACTTAATAGGTATATTTATTGTTTCGATTCAATATTATTTTATAGTTTATTATAATATATTATTTTTTAATAAATAAATTTTTTCACAAAATAAATCAAATTTTACATGTCAATTTTATAAATATAAATATAAATATATATATATATTTTTAAGAACTAGCTCAGCCTTCAGTTGGTCTTTATTAAAACTTTTACTTTGATATTACATTGTATTATCTGTTTCAAAGTTCCTTAAAATTCATGAACTATACTAGCATATATGTTAAGAATTTAGAAAAAAATACCTCCTGATTCAGATCTCCAGTGGACCTCTGTGGCCTGTTGCCCCCTTTCAGGAAACTAATTTGCCTAGGCTGAGTTAGTGCCATTTTTCTTATTTTTCAAGTTGAAAAGAAAATTGAAAGTTTTCTGTTTTTTCCAGTCGAGATTGAATAATGCTTTCGACCTTTTGATGAGATCCCTTGTTGCGTTTTGACTTTACTTGTCCTTTGCTTTCTTGTCAGTTCTTGTTATTTCTTGCAATGTTTTCCATTTGACTAGAGCTTCACATAGTCATTTCCACATTGCTCTTGTGGTTTCCTGGATCGCTTTGATGCATCTCACCAGGGTTGGTTTGGCTTTCTTTTTGAAAATCCTTGTCCAACAAAGGATCATTTTTGCTATATCACTAGAGATCAGACTTCTGGCCAATATCTGTATCCAGAGGTTGATTTTCTCTTTTTTAGTTTTCCTGACCCATTCTTGAACCCAGAACCTACTTCATTTCTCTCTACTTTGGAGAAAGAGCACTATTGTTTCTACCATGTATTTGCAGAAGTCAAAGTCATTCTCCCTGCATATGTATACATGCATAAGATCTTTTGGGGCTACCTTGTACCTAACACAAAGATTGGATTTGTATAGATCTTTTCTCCGTTTTTTGAGCTTGGCCATGGTTGGCAATTCTTGAGTCCACAATTTTAACTTGAAAGTTCTTTGTTGGTGGTCTTCAAAGCTTGTAACTCCTGCTATGACCTTCTATGCTTTTAGAAAATCAACTGTTACGTCCCAGTCTATTGTGCTATAGTATTGATCTATATCTTGGTTTCTTTCCAGGTAGCACCATTCCATGATTTGCTTGTTTCTAAAAAGGTTTTGGACTGCTTCTCTGCTATTAAAGTTAGTTACCTATCCATTATATATTAGTTCGAGAACATCTCTATTAATAGGGGTGATTTTCAACTTGGTCGTCTACTATTTTAGTTTTGCTCTTTTAGTTTCAACATCCACTATAGTATGATATGCATTCTGTTTCTTCTAATTTTTTCTATGTGAAGTTTTAGGCTTTTGATACGGATGAGATCTTTTATATATTCTATCAGCCACACTATTTTGCTTTTATTCTTTTTAGCTTTCAGGGCTGTTGCGATTATCTGACTGTTCATGTAAATTGTTACCTCTGTTTCCATTTGGAGTGATACCAGTGCAACTATAACTGCATTTAGCTCTGCTTTATTTGGTGTTGTCTTCTTGAGGACTTTGAAGGCTGTAATCTCTATCTCCTTCTTTGTCAAAAGATTGATTATATGAAATGCGATAGTGTGAAAGTTCTTGTAGCAACTCGTGTCTGTTGTTATTCTGACTTTTCGCCACCCCTCTGTTCTGCATTGCAAGTGCCTGATCCTTTCTCTGCTGGGGTTGTCCTTGATTTATCAGTCATACTCATTTACTTGCGTAGGATCTGAGATATAGATATCTCTTAGCTCAATAGTGGAATTATTTTTGTGCTAAGAGAGCCTCGCTTTGATACTGTCTGGAGATGAAAGGAGCTTGGTTAACTTGCATATTCTTTTACCTGATATGACTTGTTTGCTGCTCTTGGTAACTACTAATATATCCTTGCTTGGAAGATTTATTATACAAGGGCCTTCACTCATACTCATATTGTTGTTGCATCCTAGGTATGTTTTTAAGTATGGGAAGAAGTTGTCTTTAATATAATGTCTTACCGTGATTGTGTTTATATCTTTCTTTTTTAATTTCCCCACAAGAAGTTCTTTTTCCACTATATCTTTTAATGATATAATCCAGATACGCTTGTTATTTTTCAAATATCTGCTGCTTATCTTGTCAGTTCAAGTTATACCATAAAATGGGTTTATGCCAGGATGAAGGCTAGTTAGTTTGGTTGTGTAGTCTGGATTTATCGTGCCTGTAGTGAGCTTGTTAATTATGTTTTTATAGAAATGTGGTTGTCTTCCTTGTACTTTCATCTATTGATCTGGCATACTTGTACCCAGCTAATTGTTTTTATCTTGTTATAATTGATGAATTGCTCCATTTACTTTAAGTCACTAGCTCTGAGCTTGTTCCTGTGCCCACATTTTTTATTAACTTATATGCTCATGCAGGTGATCAAGCTATACAATTGCTCCAACATTTTATATATAGTCAACAAGTAATTATTTATGTATGAAATAAACCTATTTATATAAGTAACTATAGCTATTCTACCTCTATATATAACTACTATCTATTCAAAAAGATATGCAATTCCTTCTTAATTTTTTCCAGAACAATTTTATTTGCGGTAAAAGTAGTCTGGTTATCAGACTGTCAAATTTTCTTTTTCCTGAACTTCTCAGTTATTTTTAAGTCCTTTAGAGTGGTTCATGGATTTCTCCTTTCATTAAGACCTCCCGATAGTAAAGTCTGTGAAAGCTGGTACAACCACATACTTGAATTCTTGAATAGATACCTCAAACCTGTAAGGCAGAGGAACTGGGTTTTCTTGGTTAATTTACCATTCCTTCCTTCAACAGTATACTATCGGTTCAATATCTACTCTTCTTATTACCTTATTCGGTAATGTGGCCATGTCAAGGGATAATCTTACTTGATTTCAGACATTCAGCCTCATCACAATCCAGTATAGAACCGGCTTGAAACACTCCACTTTATGAGACAAGCTATACTTGGAAACATCAGTTATTATATGGTTACGTCAATGGATACTGATCACTACCTGCTTATCAGAGGTTGTCCCCTAGAGGATTTGATCTTGGTTCTTGTAATGTGACCTATAAAGTATTAACCACTGCACTATGGACCTGTATGTCTTTCATAAATATATTCATATTATATATTTTTATATTTATATATAGAATAAAATAGTTTTAGTATCTCTCTATCTACTGCTTTAGATTTACAAATATTCTCTTGAATTTTGCAAGTTTTAAGTTTTGATTAGTTTACTAGTTAAAACTATTATTTGTAAAGTTTCTTATAATGTTAAAAAAAGTATTGCTCTATATTAACCTGTTAAAAGTTTAAAAGTTAATATTGAGTTCCTTGACTTTACTATAATTCAGCTTTTATGTTTAACTCTTTCTTTCTTTAAAATTTTATCTATATAATATAAGTATTCAAATAAATAATACTTATCTATATTTAAATATCAAGTATTGATGAATTTGTTTAAAGATTCTTGTTAATATTTAAGAATTAGAGAACTATTTCTTGTTGATTTATTCTTTTTTTCAAAAAAATTATCAAAAAAGAAAAAAATTTTAAGAAAAAGTTGATCAATAAAAAGAGTTTTTTTTTTGTTTTGAAAAATAATATTCTATCTTTTAATAAATTATATATTGCATTAAAATTTTTATTACTATTATATGAAAATTATATTCATGCTTTCTTTTATAAAACTAAAACTAATTAGTTTATCTTGTACTTTCTTGTATTTTTATTTATTTAAGAGAATATAAATTTTTTTGGAATAAAAGCTCAGCCATGTTTATTAACTTTGATAATGTAATATATAAATTAATACAGAGATTACAAAGGTTGTTATATAAAGCCATATATCATTTGTGTCAATAAAACTCCCTAAAACCCGACCTTTAACAGATTTACTAGGCAGCTTGTTGCCCGGAGATATCCAGTTGAATTAAATTTCTACTACTACTACTATCCAGAAAAACTAGACACCTTTATTGAATCTTCAATCCTTCTGGAATCCTTTCAACTAACATGCCATGGTGGATTTGCTAGTTTCAAGAAAGGAGAAATACACCTTTCTTTTGATCCTGATAATTATAACCTGCCACCAATTTTGAGTGTATTTAGAGAAAGAGTGTGAGTTTGATAGTATTTTGTGTCATAAGAGGGTGAAAAAACTATTTGGATCAGAATGAAAAAACCCTGAAGTTATTTTTGGAATGGAAGAATTGTTGTGTCTTCGAGAGTAGTATGAGTTCTTGAGGTTCTATTCCAATAGAAGAGGTACTTATTCCATAGCCATAACACTTTCAGATAATAATGAAAAAGAGGAGATCATAGTCCATGTGATGTTTATCCACCTGCACTTCTAGTCAATGACTTATGATAGACCTAAGGTTCTTATGGAACTTAGGAAATACATTTACATCACATGTTACATGTATCCTTGTTTATATTTCTACTAATCATGAAGCAACCAATCCCAATATTCAGCCAATCAATCTGTCTAAAATCTGGGGTAACAAAAAATTCAGGGTCAAGCTAGAGTAGACAAAATTCTCTAGAAAAATCAAGAAAGAACTGCTACATACTGAGAGAAAAGTCGTTTCTATCTGTGGTAGTGATGTCAGCAGGTTGGCATGGAGTTGTTGGCCCACACTTCTTCCTGGACTTTAGAATCTCTATAGAAAAAAGAAGAAGAGTATTTTTTCATCTGGTTTCTTCTTTCTAAAAAAGCTTTCTTGCCATTAACTTCTTAGTTAAAGGGTTTTTGAAGAGAAAAAGTAAATATAAAGTATAAAATATAACTGTTACTAAGCAAAGCAAATGTTTTTAAAGAAAGTTTTAAAGTTTTATTACTCTCAAAACATAAAGTTTTGAAGGAACGCTTCTTTTGAAGTGGTGATTAGGAATTTACAGAAAAGAGTAAAAAAAATATAAATTTATATAATATTTATTTATATAATATATATATATATATTTTTTATTTTAAACTGCAACTGGTATTATATGCAAGCTTTATTTAAGAATTAACTTAATTTTAATGAATAATTAAATCCTACAGCAGTTATATCAATTATCTTCTACAAACCATATCTATACAGCTTAATTATAACCTATCGTGGTTTGTCCTAGATAGACCTGCAACTACTCTGTGAGTGGACAGACCTAGCTAGAGGCTGGATGGTTAATACACAATCATCAATGACTAGTCTAGACTAGTTAGTATTGAGCTTACAAATTTTCTATTGTTTCATTAAGCTAGTCTATAATTGTGTGTACCCGATGGGATAGATAACACTCTCCAATATTCCCAGATATTATTCACTCAGACCTCGGAAAGAGGCACTTTCCTTTTTTGTCACCACCTGTGACATCAAATTAGTCCCTGTTGACTGATTTTTGATTAAGCGGAGCATCCGATTGGGATATCCCAAGCTAGAAAAGTGGGGTCCTGGAGGCTACCAGATCAAAATAAGCTTGGGGTGTTTGTGGGAGACTAGACCAGAAGCCTTTCTTCATGCAATTCTTCCAGTAGTACAACTATAGATCTTAGCTCCTGATCAATGGAAGGCCAAAAGTCTCATCTTCATGCAGCCTAATCTGATTAGAACTTGTTCCAGATGATTGGATACAACTTTCACAAGATAATCGATCAAACCTGATTAGAAGAATAATTTTTGATTTTAATTCTTAAGTGATATTGAACTAAAGACCTTGTGATTGTAACCTGGGAGCACTACCACTATGCTATTGACCCACAGGTCTATAATATATATATATTTTTTTATAAACAAGTTAATAGATATTATAAAGTAATTAACTTGTTTTCATATGAAAACTCTTTCCACTGATCCTCTAACCATACACAAAAAAGATGTTCACAAGAAGTTTTATACTTCTTTGCTAATAAAGTCTTTACACTTT
>CAJVPT010002959.1:0-16260 GCA_910592055.1 Acaulospora colombiana
ACTTTATTAGCAAAGAAATAAAAAATTTCTTGCGAACATCTTTTTTGTGTGTGGTCAAGGGATCAGCGGAAAGAGTTCATCGAATTAGAGTATCAATAATATTCTTTTCTTTTTTATATATTATATATAGAATCTTCTCTGTCTTATTTATTGTATAAGACCTAGATGGGAGAAGAAATTCAATAGTACCACATCAAAGTATCAAAAATCTTTGATATAGGTTAAAGTATATAATAGTTTGATAACTAAATTACTTTAAAAAATTGATTTGGAAAAAATGAAGATAGTATAGTATATTCTTCCTTATTGGTTATTATACATAGTAATCATATGATTAGATAATTTTTATTATACTAAAAATAATCTAGCCATAGTTATATAATTAGTTTATATAATAATACTATAATATATAACATATTACTTGTATTTGTATATGAGTTTAAGTATGCTTGACATTGTATAATATATTTAATAAAGAATATGGCCTTAAATGCTTCTATTGTATAATCAACGAAGACAATTTGTATCTATTCATATATCCTATTCACTAATTGAACATTCAATAGATAATTATCAATACTATTCACAAAAAAATAGCTGACAGAAAAGAGAGTAAATTCAACCATGATATAAAACAAGATATCATAAGCATTCTAAACAAGTTAAACATCTGGCACATAGTTATTAGAGAGGGAATCACCAAAAGCCTAATCTCATTCATTACACAACACATAAAAATGAACAAACTAATCTCAACCATAAGAAAATTATAAATAGTATTTGGTTCATCATATATAGTATATGAAATAACAGATGTTTTCACTTCCACACATGAAAAGTATCACAAGACATCAACTGATAGAAAAAATGCAATATCATAAACAAATAATCAAAGTTCAAATGACATTACTAGGGAATATCAGTTGATTTCCTAACTACAATTATTAAAGGAACACATGATATTTTCACTATATTCAACAAAACATGCTAATAAAGTCTAGACATGTTAGCTTTCTTGTCAAGGGAGCAACAAGCCACAAGAATATTAAGGTACAATTGATTTTTTTGTAAAATCTTATAAATAGATACAAAGAAAAATAGTTGACAAAATGACTTTGTAAATTAAAGTAACTGTAATACAAATAAAGTAGGCTTGAGCATATCTTTAAAAAAAAATTTTTTTTTATTGTATATATGAAAGGTAACTAATAAAAAATAAATCACTTAGTATTACTAAAGTCACATGAAGTGAAAAAATCTTTTTTATGTTTTGCTTTTTGTTTTAGTAATTCTTTATTTTGATTTGTGTCTTGATTTTTTTTTATTAGACACATGTTATTTATTCCTTCTTTATCTAGTATTGTTTACTTGTTTATACTAGTTTAATGTTATGTTATAGATCCCTACTAATTTGATTATATAGATCTCTGCTAATTTGATTATATTAATCACATCTTGTAATAATGTTGTGATCGAGAATCTTGCCAAATCTATTTGCTCATATTATACTATTGTGATAGTTTTTTGTTAAACTTGTTTTTGATAACAGGTCTATACATATATACATGTTCATATTACTTTAGTTAGATGTTTTGATTTTTGCAGAATAGGATATGCACATTAGGCTGTTTAGACCTTGAGAAGCTTTAATGTCCTTCTAAGTTTTAAGGGATTTAAGGTTTGTTTAATTTATCAAGTGAACTTACTTTTTTTATAATTTCTTATAATGTCAAGAAATTTATTAACCTATATTGACCTAACTGCAAGTACTATGAAGTTGATATTGACTCCACTTTTTTGATTGTGAATTAATTTATATTGATTTCTTTTCTTCTTCTTAAAAAAGGAGAAAAAAATAAAGTTATTACTGTATGTACTGTATGTATTTTTCAACAATCTACTAATCTAGAGCTATATATAAAGTATTGTTTTGTACTAAAATAACTGTTGTATGTTGATGTTGCAAAATATGTATCTTGAATTATATATGTTTTTTTTTTCTTAAGTAAATTACCTAAAAAAAAAAAATTTATAAGGATCTGAGAAATTTACAGAAAGAGTTTTTTTTATTATTATTAATATTTTTTTTTAGTTTTAGATTTATTTCATATATAGTATACTGTATTTAATTGATTTTATTAAACTTTAATTTCTTAATATAAATGATCTGTAGGTCAATAGCACAGTGATATTGCTTCCAGGTCACAATCACAAGATTTGTAGTTCAATATCACTTAAGGATCAAAAATCAAAAATTACCTTCTTATCAGTTATCTTGTGAAAGTTGTACTTAATTATTCAGAACAAGTTTGAAATCAGGTTAGGCTATAGGAAGATAGGACTTCTGGCTTTCCATTGATCAGGGACTAAGATTTATAGTTGTACTATCAGAAGGATTGCATGAAGAAAGGCTTCTAATCTAGCCTACTATAGATATCCCAAGACCTACCCTGTCTTGGCAATCTTCAGGACCCCACTCTCCTAGCTCAGGATATCCCAATCTGGTGCTTTGCTTAATTGAAAATCAGTTAATAGAAACTGATTCAATGCCACAGGTGGTAACAAAGAAGGTAATATGCCCCTTTCCAAGGTCTGAGCAAATAATATCTGAGAATATTGAAGGGTATTATACATCCTGTCAAGTACACACAAAAAAGGGCTAGCTTGGTGAAACAATAAAAAAAAATCTTGTAAGCTCAATATTAACTAGTCCAGCCTCACCATTGATGACTGTATATAACTATTTGGCTTCTAGTTAGATCTGACTACTTAAGGAGTGGTAGTAGGTCTATCTAGGACAAACTGCAATAAATTATTATTAATCTGTATATATATAAAAATATATAAGTTTGTATGAGATAATTGATGTCATGCTAAGGATTTCATTATCCAGACATTAAGTTAATTCTTAATAAAAAACCCACATTTAATACTAGTTGCAATTAAAAAAAAAAAATTTCTTAATATAAATATAAATTCAATTATAATTTTTGATAAATTAATAACAAAATTAAAATTATTAATTATTAATAATAATAAAGATTTTAAAACAATGTAAAAATTTAAATAATTTAATAAATCTAATGTATAAACAATTGTTTCCAAAAGTTTGAGTTCACTTATTATGTTTTTATTATAAATTTCAACTTTAATAATTTTTAAATCCTTAATTATACAATAAAAAATTGTAAAATCTATATATAGTATATTATACCTTAATACTAGTTTTATTTATTATATTTTTTGCAAAAATTATATATATATAATTTTTAAAGTTTTATTATTATTAAAAAATTTCTTCCTTTATTAAATTTTTACTTTAGAGAATTTTGATTGATTGTTATCATAAATTATATAATAATTAATAAAAAAACAACAATAATAGAACTTTAAAATATATTAATAAAAATTTTTTAAAAAAATATAAGAAATAGAATATGTATTAAGATATATAATATATATAAATTTCACAGTTATAACTCTTTCTGCTGATCTTCTGACTATATACAAAAAAAATGTTCACAAGAAGTTTTGATACTTTTATGTTAATAGAATCTTACTGTAATAAAAATAGCTCCTAATACAATTAGATAGTTATTTTTAGTCATGATCTTCATTTTATGTCTATTTTTATCTATTTATTTATAATTATTTCTTTGATATTCTTTGATATTCTTATTGATACTTTATTAGTATAGATCACTTTATCAAATGTAGCACGTGATATAATTTACCATAGATCAAGTAGTCTAAGAGACCTAAGAGATCCAAATGGTTCATTTTTATAAGTATATAAGCAGTCATAATTTTCTCAAAAGTAGGATAAGTTTGGATATAACTTTACTTGACTTTGAAAGTTTGGTAATAACTTTACTTGACTTTAGAAGTTTGTAGATAACTTCACTTAATTTTGGAAGTTTAAGAATAACTTCACTTTTCTTTTAGAAGATTGGATATCTTTTTTTTGATTTTAGGATTAAAGGAATTGTCCTAGTTTTCTTGATTTATTAATAAACTTAAGTTCTGAGTAAATTATCTTTCTTGTGAAATATTGTCTAATACCATTTAAAGAATTCTTGATGAATTCATTCTTGAATACTTCTTTAATTATTATAAACCACTTCTTTAATTCTTTCTTTGAGAATTGTCCTTTTAAAAGCAATTCCACTTGGACACACCAGTCAAATATAAATTTGATTCCATTTTAGTAATAATGATAGGATCCTGCTCTCCAAAAAGAACATTAGGATAGAATTAATCTTTCTTGAAAAGATGATTGAATGAATAATAACTTTGATAATTGGATTTCAAAACCACTGCCAAATTTTGCAACTACTTATCCTAAATACTCTCTTGAAACTTCATTATCTTCTTCTTCAATCCACTCTTTGGATGCTTCTAATCATAACCAATATAGTGCAATCTATTCTTCTTTATTATCTTATAATTTAGAAATGGATACTATTTTTCAGGACCCTTGGAATCAAGCAGGCCAACTTTATAATTTGAATTAACCTTGGAATAGGTATCCCCTACAAGGCCAGGATAATAATGAGAAAAGTAATGGACAAAAGAAGTGTAATAACAATCCTCAGGACAATAGGGAGAATGAACAATAACTACTACCATGCAGGAATAGGCCAGGAAAAAGGCAAAGAAATGAGCAAAGGAAGGAGTGATAAAATCAATCTATCTATGATCATAAATAAAATAATAATCAAAATTTTATTGATGTACAGTGACAACTTTTTGAATCAATTGCTAGAATTAATGCATCAAGGAACAACAATCAAAGGGAAACAAAATTAGTGGACATATTAATCTTCAAAAGATCCTCTTACTTGGCACAATGAATTTAATAAAGGATACAAGGCAAATTGTATTAATAAACTTCGTAAATTTGAAATACTTCTCTCTTACCTCAAAGAAATTGCACACACTTGATGATCTTCTATAGATGATCAAATTAATTATTGGGACAATACAGCACATACAGCTGAATCTTTTGTACATCAATTCTGTGCAACTTGGTGTATTACTTATCACAAATAAAGATGGATAAATCAATTAAGGCAGTGAATACAAAAACTAGGAGAAACTATGGATGAATATCTGAATGCAATAACTCTTTTTTATAAATGCATTGATCCTAACAACAATTGCCCTTTTGAGGATAAAACCAGGCAATTAATCAATGAATTAAGGAATGAATTGAGAAAGCCAGTTGAAATTTCTTGTTCTCTCAATATGGCTGAGGCTATTAATTATGTTCATATTACTAAATTAGCCTACTCTAGGAATTTTACCTTGAGTGCTTATTCTTTGAGATGCAACTACTTGAATCAGGATATTGATGAACTCAAGGATATTAAAACAGCAATTACCCAACTCTCTCAGGGATTTTAACAATTGGTCACTTCAAATAATAGAAGGTATAATGGTAACAGCAATATTATTAACAATAATAGAAGAGAAAATCAAAGGGAAACTTGCACCTGCAACAATTGTGGCAAAGTTGAACACTTGTAATATGACTGTAGGTCCCATTGCAACAACAATAATGGTAACAATAGAAACAATAGCAATAATTTTAGGAGGTTCTACAACAACAATAATAATAATAACAATAGGAATCAGTTCAACAATAACAACAATAAAAGGAGATGTTTTATTTGCAACCAACCTAGTTACTTGGTCAACCAATGTTCTCAAAGGAATACTAATAATTTAACAAATGGAAATGGACTTAATAGCAACCAATCATCTTCCAGTAACCAATCCAACAATTGCAATCAATGGCTTAATCTCTTTATGCAGGACTTTGCTGATGCTATAGAGTGAGTAAATCATCATTTAAAAGATTAAAAAGACCTAAGAAGAATCAAGAATCCTCTATATTTTCAAATTCCTCTATATCAACATCTTCTCTATCTGAATAAACTGAACCAACCAACTCAAAATCTGTAGAAGCATTGTATTGTAATGCAAAAATTGATGATTATTCTATCTAATTAATTATTGACATTGGGTCAACAAGCAGTATTATTTCTAAGCCATTTTTGGACTCTTTGGGATGCACTATCCATGAACTATTTTCTATCAATCTGGTGGATATATTGTAATGGAAAAAAAAATGATCATTGAGCAAGGTGAAGGATTTGTCAATAATTATTAAGGGAATTATTATACCTGTCACTATAGATGTATCTGAATCAACTCAATATACTGTCATTGTGGGGAATGACTGAATCACAAAAACCAAGGCTATTATCAACTATTATTATCAAACTATGGACTTGAATTATTTGGGCAAAAATATCTGATGCAAGGTCACATGTTGGGAAAAAATAAAATTTAATGATAATAAAAGGTCTATAGGAATTGAATCTTTGGATAAGGAAAAAAAAAAAGAAATCTATGATTCAACTAATGAATTAGAATATGAGAAAACTTTGAATGATAATCAAACTTACTATGCACTTTTGGAAAACTCTAATGAATAACCACTGGTGGAAATTGATAAGTCAACAGTCACTATTGGATAGTATGAGGAACCATTAACTTATATTCAGAAACTTAAAACCATGCAATAACTACTCTTAACTTCTAAACCTTTGTAAAAGGGATGAAAAGAACCAAAAACAATCTGATAGTATGATTATTACTTGGAACAGGAATCTGATATTTGTGCCACTTGTCAACTTAAAGCCAAAGATTGGGAACTTATTTAATACTTGAATGTGGATCACAAAAAGGAATCAGACAAACCACCTGATTTAACCCAGGAACAATAAAATAAATTCAATTATTTGATACAACAATATCAGGATATAATTGCAATTGATAATTTACCTACTTGATGTACTGACTTGATCACCCATCACATTATTATTGAACACACTCTGCCAATTAAACAGTGATCTTATAGAATATCTACTGTTAAACAAAATATATATTGGCTCAAGGAATTATTCAACTATTTTATAGCCCCTAGCCTTTTTCAATTGTGTTGGTTAAAAAGAAAAATAGTCTAACAAGGTTCTGTATTAACTACTGAAAGCTCAACAAAGTTATCAAAAAGGATGCTTGCCCACTAATTAAGATTGATAAATTCTTGATTCACTAGGAAAGACCAAATGGTTTACTTTTTTTGATATGACTAGTGAATATTGGCAAGTTGAAATGAATCCAATGGATAAGGAAAAAACTGTTTTTATCATCAAACAAGGTACTTTTGAATTCAATGTCATGCCTTTTGGATTAATAATACACCAGCCACTTTCAATAAATTATGGATTGTATTTTCTATTACATCAAGAAAAAATATATATTAATATACTTGGATGATATCAACTTATACTCTGTAATATTTGAGAAGCATTTACAATATTTAAAGAAAGTTTTTGAAAGGTTTAAGCAAGCCAATCTCAAGCTCAACTTGAAAAAATGCCACTTTTGCAAAAAGAAACTTGCATTTTTGGGACATATTATTAATTAACATGGAATTCAACCAGATTCAGCCAAAGTTGAAAAGATGAAAAACTTTGTCATACCAATAAATACTACTGAACTGAGGGGATTTATTGAACTAGTATCTTATTACTGCCACTTTATATCAAGTTTTGTCACCATAGCTGAACCAATGAATAAGCTTTTGAGGAAAAATACTTCATATTTTTGGAATTAAAAATGTTAATCAGCATTTGAGAAACTTAAGAAAAAATTAATTTCAGTACCAATCTTGATTTACACAGATTTTTCCAAGTCTTTTCTCCTATATACTGATGCTTCTTATAAAGAACTGGGAGCTATTCTAGCTCAATTGAATGAACAAGGAATGAATATGTAATAGCTTATATAAGTCGAAGTCTCGTTGGACCTGATCTTAATTACTCTACCACTAAAATTGAATATCTTGCTATTGTTTGGATCATGAAATACTTCCATTTTTATATCTATCTTCAAAAATTCATTCTTATTACTGATTACTTAGCTCTTCAATAGATGATTAATAACCTCACTCCAAATAAAAGAACAACACGATAGATATTTATTATTATAGATTACTCCTTCAAAATTCAATATTGAAAAGGCAATAAACATTAAAATATAGATGTATTATCAAGACTCTCTTTAACTTCAATACCTTAATTATAGATTTGGAAATCTATTAGCAACTATACACCTATCTCTTTACTGGAAAACTACCTCTGGACTTAATTGCAAAAGAAATAATCTTTTTCAAAAAACAAGCAACACATTATCTTATTCAATACTACATACTATTTTGACACAATATTAAAAACTCAATAGAACCACTCAAAATTATTAAGGCAACTAAATTGGAATCAATTTTATACAACCTTCATGGAAACATTCTTATTGAACATTTTGAAATTGAAGCAATCTATAATCAAGCAAAGAGTCAATATTATTGATCTAATTAGTATAAAACTATTATTGAATATATCAAAAGTTGTGATACTTTCCAGTAACAATGAGCCCCTATACTATATAAGAAACCTTACTCTATATCTGTTGAACAACCTTTTGACTGTATAGGAATTGATATTATTAGACCTTTGTCAATAACTTCTCAAGGCAACTGATATATTGTAGTAGCCACTAAATATCTTATCAAATGGCCTGAAGCAAAAGCTTTTAAGGATACTAAAGTTACCACTATTGCAAAATTTATATATGAGGATATTATATATCATATAGGTGCACTAAAGTTTTTCTATTTGATCAAGGAATACTATTTATTAATGATTTAGTGGATGCTTTATATAAATTAATGACTATTCATCACTGACTCTCAGCTGCTTATCATCCACAAACCAATGTATTAACTGAATAATTCAATAAAACCCTCTGTAACACTCTTGCTAAATATATGAGTGATTATGATAATACATGGAATACTTTTTTGAACTTAGCACTATTTGCCTACTGCTCTATTCAAAATCATATTACTAAGTATTCACTATTTAAGTTACTTTATGGCCATAAATCAAGATTATCTATTGATCTTCAGAATAACAAACAGGAATCTAATAACATGTTGAATCAACAATTACAGCAACATTTGAATTTATTATTAGTAATTTTAGTAATATAAGGCTTGGTGTACAATAAAATATTAAAAAAGTACAGGACAAACAAAAACAATATTATGATCAAGAAATCAAAGTTCAAAAATTAAACATAGAAGACAAAGTTTTATTATATGAATCAGTAAAAGCAAAGGTACATAGTAATAAATTTAAGAAAAAATAGACAAAACCATATTATATTCACAATATCATTATACTAGGAGCATACAAATTAAAGAATATAGAGAACAAAGTATTCAAAAGGATAGTAAACACTAATCGATTAAAAAGATATTATGAATAATCAATTTGAGAGCCAAGTATTATTATACAGTATATTTATAGAACATTATATATTATAGGAAAAACAAAAACATTATTAGTATTAGTTATTATATATATTCATATTTATATTAAGTGTCTTATTGAATTCATATATATAGCTGTAGACAACCTTGGTTTCCTGGAAATGTGGAAAACCTATAGCATATACCTTTTAGCTAGTCAGCTACTGTATATAGCATCAGTGCAGAGTAATATTTGAGACTATAGCATTCAAAAAAGACATTTATTTTAGTTATTTTCTTCTTTATTATGTCATATTTTATTTATTTAATTATAGTTTCTCTTACCTTAGTTTATTAATTTATTTTCTTTGAATATAACAATATAATTAGATGGTCACGACAATTATATGTAAGTATTGGGACATATAATACCTATTAAGAGTGAAAAATACAAATATAGAATAAAAATCATCAAAGCATTATCTTATATCACAAGTTATCAATTTACAAAGTATCACAGTGACAATAAAATATTTTAGTATCAAGTAACAAAAAAAATTTTTATTAAAAAACAAATAGCAAAATTAATTATTTGATTCCTCTTTCTGGAGAGGTATATTATTTGAAACTTGAGAAGAATTAAGATCATAAATTAGTCTTTGACCCAAATGTAAGGATTGTTAAGCTGGAGAAATACTTCAGGAAGAAGAACTGATTAAACTCATCTGCCACACACTGATGGCTCTAGAGGAAGGAAATTTGGAAGAATATTTATTTAAACTAATTGGATCTGTAATTCTTTTATGTGGAGACAAAGTACTTGAATTTCTAAGCATACTGTCAACCATTAAGGAAGCTCCAAGGTCAACCATTTTGAGTTTACTTGAAGGAGCAAAGTTATCTATTGCTGATATTGAACTATAGCTTCTTAACCACAAAAATGAAACCACTGCAAGGTATCTCTCCAAGCTCTAAATTACTCACAAAGTATAGAAAGTTCTATCCAAAGGAAGGCCAATTCCTCTTCATATTCTGAACAATGATAGTTAAGTAAAGTCTGATCAAAAAATTTCATTTTTTTTTACATCAATATGATGCATTTGACTACTGGATTAGGATGTCCAATAGTATGCTTAAGTTTATTAACATAAGACATTTTTAAGGAAATTGAGATATGAAATATAGGAATTAGTGATGAACCATTCATCAAGCCTATCTATTTAATATTGAACAAGAACTGATAATCAGTTGAACAAGCCATTATATCAAATCAAATTAGAATGGATTGATCATCAATAGTACAACCTTAAAATATATTTAAGGAATGACTATATGAAAAAAATTTCTATCAAAAATACATAAACTCAGTCACCAACAATCAGCTGCAAGGAAACTGGACTTACTCAAAATAGATATATTATCCATTTTGGATAAAACTTTAAACTGGTATAAACCCCTATACAACCTTATCACCCCAGTAAAGAATAGTATCAAAAATACTCTTTTGGAAATCAAGCAACATATATAACAATCCAATCGCATAGCTACCTTAATCAATTTATACTATTTGGAAGAACTATTGAATACTGTTCAAGACTTCAAACAATTGTGACAACAGTACTTTCAAGAAAATTCACTGCAAAATTCTTACCACTATTATTGCACAGCTAAGTGCACCTATGAAATCTTCCAAGGCAAGCCAAGTCAAATTTATTGAATAAAGTTCTTGTTCATAAACTATATATTTGAAATAACTAATATAATTTATTGAAATAATTTTATTTCCTATATAAGGAAACCTGATCGAGAGAACTTTACCTTTTAAGAAGAGAAAAGTATGATAAAAATAGTCTCTAATACTATTGAATAGTTATTTAGTCATAATCTTCATTTTATTTCTATTTTTATCTATTTATTTATAATTATTTCTTTGATATTTTTTGATATTCTTATTGATACTTGATTAGCATAGATCACTTTATCAAATGTAGTACATAATATAATTTACTATAAATTAGATAGCCCAAAAGGCCCAGAAGATCTAAGAGGTCCAAGTGATCCATTTTTACAAGTATATAAGTAGTCATAATTCACTCAAAAGTAGGATAAGTTTGGATATAACTTCACTTGACTTTGGAAGTTTGATAATAATTTCACTTGACTTTGGAAGTTTGTAAATAACTTCACTTGATTTTGGAAGTTTAGAAATAACTTCACTTTTCTTTTAGGAGATTGGATATCTTATTTTGATTTTAAGACTAAAGGAATTGTCCTATTTTTTTTTATTTATTAATAAACTTAGGTTCTGAGCGAACTATCTTTCTTGTGAAATACTATGTAACACCATTTAAAGGATTCTTGGTGAATCTATTCTTGAATACTTCTTTAATTATTATAAACTGCTTTTTTAATTCTTTCTTTGGGAATTGTCCTTTTAAAAGCAATTTCACTTGGATACACTAGTCAAATATAAATTTGATTACATTACTACTTTCTTTAAACCAACTCAAAGAGTTTTCTCAAAACTCACTTACCTTCTCTCTATCTTATTTACAATCTCATTTGGACAAGTTGAACATTTGTAATCTGCAAAGTTTAGTTCTCACCTTTATTACCAATGGCAAGAAAGTTCTTAAAGGAAAAAAAAATTAATAGTGAAATACTTGTCACCTCTCAGCTATAATAGAAAAATATTTTTTTATCTTTTAATTGAATTATGCCTTCTAATAGCTACATTTTTCATGGCTTTCTAAGGAATTTTACCTATTCCAGCTTGATTCTGAAATTTTGGATAATACAAATTTCATTGATTTTGATTAGTTAACATGAAACATATTGAATAAAATTGATAAACAAGCTTCTATTGACCATTTCATGTGTCTGAATGTATTTTCTCAGTCCCATAAGAACTTGAGGTCTATCATAAGTTATATATGTTGGTATAGGTAAATATAGAACATGTTATTAATATATAATTAGGTACAAGAAAAAGTTCATTTGACCATAACAAAGGTTACAAAATGCTCAATTAATTTTTTTTCAAGTTAGAGCCACTTATATCCTAATTGCATATCAGATAGGTTTTAACTTCTACTACTTAGAAAAGTCAAAACTAGAGAAGCATAGAGCTATCAAGGATTCTCAGTAGTAAAGCTTATATGTAAAGCAACCCAGAAATTTTAATTCTATCTTCAAAAAATTCTAAACTGGAAGACTAGAAGATTAATATTGCTTCACCAATTGAAACTCAAGTCTGAAAATATCAGCAGTTATATGTGAGCCAGTTAAATAATCTAAGAAATCTTTGTTAATTGTTATTATTTATAGCTATTAGTAGGATATATCTATCACAATACTAGATGCTATCTTTCTTATAAAGAATTAAATCTAAAATAAGTTGCATAGATGGATAAATATATTTATATTTAAATAGAAATAGATTTAATTAATAATATACTGAAAAATTAAATGTATACAAATTATAAAAAAAAAACTCATTCCGCAAATCCCTGATCCTTAGAAATTTTTTTTTTAGGCAATTTACTCAAAGAAAGAGAAACATCTTTTTTCAAGACACATATTCTTGCAACATCAGTATACAACAGTCATCTTAGTACAAAACAACATTTCTACATAGCCCTAGAGCAGTAGATTGTTGGAAAATATAAATATATAATAACAACTTTAACTTTTTCTTCTTTTAAGAAGAAGGAAGAAAACCAACATAAACTGATTCACAGTCAGAAAAGAGGAGCCAATATCAACTTCACAGAGCTTGCAGCCAGACCAGTCCAGGTTGACACCTTTTTTGACACTACAAGGAATCTTAAAACAAATAGGTTTGCTCGATAAATACAGTAAACCTCAAATTCTTCAAGACCCAGAAGGACATCAAAGCTCCTCAAGATCTAAACAGCCTCACGTATATACACCATCTCCACACACACCAAAACACATCACCAGAGTAGTGCGAACACATATACATATATAAAGTTGTTATCAAAACAAGTTCAACAAAAGTCTAACACAATAGCACAACAAGTGTGACTTAAATTGGTAAGATCATCAAATACAATTATTACAATAGAAAGTGATCAATGTAAACAAAGTGTCAGGGTCTGTAAAAAATATAACAAAATCAGTGTAAATAGGTAAACAATCTAAGCAAAAAAGGAGAAACAATATGTGCCTAATCAAAACAAGATTAAGACACATACAAAAAACAAGGTTATAGTAAAAAACAACAAGCATTACACGTAAAACTTGTCAACAATTACTTAAATAGCACTAAGGATACATATTAATCCACTCATATAACTATTTATAATATAACACAACAATATGACAATAATATTAATCCACACATATACTCTATTATAAATAAAGCAAATCAAATACTTCAGATAGTAAACAATAGAGAAGACGATATTATTAATATGCTAGTCCAATTGATAAAAAAGCATAATGAAATAGGCAAACTATAGGTTATGCAATAAATTGCTAAACAAAAAGATATAATCAATCACAATAGTATGATGACAGATACTTTAGAAACATGTACCATACTGGACAACATTATTACCAAAATCCTAGGAATAGATAATATAACATTCTACAAAAAACAAATCCTTATATAACATATCACCTTTCTTTGACATAAAGGAAAGAAAAAGGAAGAGGATCTACTTCAATCCTATATAGAAGATAGATACCTGGACATAATCAAAGAAAAGTCACAAAAATACTACCTATTCCAATAGAGATCACTACCAGTGTAGAAAATAGATCAACATTAGATAATGAAATAACAATGGTGGAAGATCAAGAACAAGAGAAAATAGAAACAAAAACCCTCAAAGGCAAAATTCAAGGCCATAATATAAGTGAGTGCAGCTCTTATGCTACAAGAAATAGGCAAGCAACCCCAACACTAAACCCCTATTTCATAAACAAAAAGGGCAAATACAAAGTAGGAGCAATGACAGTCAATATTCCAGAGAACAATGAAGAAAAAACCAAGGCATACTTGAGTAGCATATTAAAATAGCCACAAAACAAGCATAATATTCTTCACAAAGAATTTATCAATAAAAATGAATAGTTGAGTTTCCATCTGAAGGAAGAAGAAGATCTTCTTAAATGTTTATAAGAGATAAACAGAAAGGAAGAAGCTTTTAGTCTACAATAACTTGAAAACAAGGGCACCAATCTAATACAAAATATAGAGTTATTAAACAAGAAGATCTTTCAATCAAGAAAAGAGAAAGAGAAAAAAAATATATGGCATGTTAGCCTAATAGATATAGCACACAAAACTTCATAACACCTGATAAAAGAATATCTCAAAAGATATGATGAGGTGTGAAATATACATATCTACAAGATCAAAACAAAAACATGGGTCAAGGCTTATATCAAGTGGCATAGTTACCTCAAGACAAACCCAGAAACATTATGGATGACCCCATTAGGAACAGAAACTACTAGAGCTATCTTTTCCAGGAAAGAATTGACAGACAGAGAGATCAATGACATTCTAATAGAAAGAAATAAAAACTCTGCAAGACTATTAGGCACAAACAAGTCCTACTCAAGTTTAGTAGCTAGGGCACTCAATGGTACAGAAGCGAAAGCATGTTACATTCCAAGAAACCCCTTTACACTGAAAAAACAAAACTTTACAGTCATATGTTTTGCATCAAGAGAGGTCCTTAACAAAGCCTGTGAACAACATATCTTCTTACAAGGGTTACGCCTATCATGGAGTGTTAAAAAACAGTAACAGAAAATAAAAAGATCCATAATATTGAAAGAAAAGAAGCCATAGCACAAGATATAAAAGTTGAAATAGATAATGAGGCACCTATAGACTCATTATCTAACAATGAATCGATCAGTTCCTCCTCTTCTTATAGTAGGAATTATTGATCTCCAAGAAGACAATACTCAAGAGATCCATCTCCAAGAGATCAAAGAAGATCCCATAGAACTCAAACTGATAAGGGAAGACAAAGAAATAATAAAAGACTTAAGAACCCAGCCACAGGAAGTAATAGAGAACCTATGGGCAATCCAAGGTCTAGCCAGTACAATAGTTTTAACAAGTACGTGTCAAATATAGAAATAGAAAATAAAGAAGAATCATTATATTGTATCTTAAACAACTTAGAAAAGTTAAGTGGTAGAATAGCCAGACTTGAGGGTAAAACAGTTCCTAATAGACAAATAAGATATAATAGAAGAGAAGCAAATCACTCCTAAAAAGGTGTACAGTTGTCTGAGATAAAAAGAGGGAAAACAAGCCCAGTTTATCTCTAGCAGAAATTTCAAAGGAGGGCAATCATCAATAAAAAGAGCACAACTATATACAATTAGATAATTTGAACCTAGGAAAATTTTTACAAAGTGAAAAAAACCAACTTTCTGAATAAAAAAGGAAAAGAAAAAGAAAAACAAAGTAACAATAGAGATGAGGAAAATGATATTGAAAAAAGGGTAATAAGAATAGGTACACACAATATAAGGGGTATCACTAATATAACTAATTAATATAGTCTTATAGAAGATATAAGTAAGCAAGGCATAGGGATAATAGGATTGTGTGAGACCAAGCTAATATACAATAATGTAAAATGGATCTTTAGTAATCAGAAAGAATACAAACACTTCTATAGTACCAACAAAGATATCCCATATTATGCAGAAGTAAGTTTACTAATAAGAAAAGATCTTGAGAAACAAGTAGCATCAGTAGAGGAGGCAAATGGTTATATGATCACTATTAACATATTGACAAAGAAGAACAAAATCTGCATTATACAGATTTATATCCCATCAGATAGATATAGATGCAAGAAAGTACAAGACAATTTAATAAG
>CAJVPT010002960.1:0-16258 GCA_910592055.1 Acaulospora colombiana
CTGGGTTTGTATCTGTTATAAAGATGCCCAAATTTCCTGGCATTTTCTTGTTTTTTAACTTGTAAATGTTGTTGCCTGTTTTGGATCGAACAATCTTTGATCATGTGTTCTGTACTAGAGCAGAGATTGCACGCTTTAGTGTCTAAATCAATCCAAGTGAGTTCAGTATTGCCAAGTTTAGCAAGAAAGGTTTTGGCAGCTTCTAGGAGTTCATCTGTTTTAAAGCTAAGGATAGCAAATCTTTTTTGTTGATATTGAGAGGTTCTTAGAATATAACATGTTTGGGTTTTGATTTGATCGATTATTTCTTTAAGGTCAAAACCTGTGGTACTTGGAGGAAGGTTGGCTAGTTTGATTGTGTATCTGTCTCATTCTGTTTTGATTTGATGGGTATTAAGGAAGGGGTAGATGCAAATAAGATCTCCTTTGAAAGGTATTGCCCATATGACTTGGATTTTCTTGTAATATTCTTGATTTTTGTATTCCACTGTAGCTGTTTGTCACATGCCAATTGTTTGCATTTTGAGAGATTGAATTTCTCCAAATTTGGCAAAGGCTGTGTGCACCTCATTGTGTGAGACATTAAGTGGAATGTCCCATGCTTGGATGCTTTTGTTTTTGGCTACAATACTATCATATATAGGTGTTGCTGACATGTGGATGGTAGTGTTGTCATTGATAGTGAGATTTTCAGCTTTATCTGCATCTTTTTCATCTTCAAATAAAGCAATGATCAGTTTTGCATTTCGTGGATTATTGATCTTGATATGTAAAAAGGATTGAAATTTGGCTAGGTGTTTTGCTAAATTTCAGATTTTACTTTGGTTGTCTTTGCCATGAACCTCTTCGATGGGAATTATTCATTTAAATCTTTTCCTTCCATATTCAACTTGCCAGTCAGTTGGAAGTGGTCTTGTGGTGGGCTTCCTGTCCTCTGCTTTGTTTTTTCCTTTGTCATGGTATTGAGTTTGGTGCTCTGTTTCTTCATACCAATTGATTTCAGAGTTTGTTTCAGAGTGAAAACCTCTAGGGGTAGAGGAAGTGCTGTTTTGATCATTTGTGTCATCGTATTCAATATTGGATATTCTGTTTGAGGTTGAACCAGTGTCTGTTTGTTTTGCTGGAGTATATGTAGTGTTATTGGTAGTAGCTGGGAAGATAGCTTCGACTCCTTCTTCCTCTGTTTCTTGGATTTCCATTGCAAAGTTTTGCTGATTTTGAGTGTGACTTCTTGTATTACTTGAAACTGTGTTTGTGTTATGTTGTTGTTGTTGGGTCGTTCTATATTGTGCTCGAGTTTTGGATGGCATGGTAACTTGAAAAACTCTTTATGAAGCCAGAGAAAAATGAAAAAGAAAATTGCCTAAAAAGGAAATTTTCTGGAAAAAAAGGATCTACGAGAAAGAGTTTTTTGTTTTTTTTTTTTGACTATATTTATTTAAAAAAACTTTTACAAAAAATACTTGATATATAAGTTCCAAATTTGAATATCATATAGCAGATAATAATTTTGGTTCCTTTTTCATTGAATTAAGCAAAGTTAATATGTTGTCTATTCATTTTCAATCAGAATTATTTGAAAATTCATTAGTTAGATATAAATAATTTGCTATTGATATTCAATGAGCCATTTCATTATTTTTAAACTTTTCTAACATATAAAAAGTGTTGTTTTATTTTGTTTCTATATTTATTTCAGATGCTAAGTATTTAATTTCTCGTATCATGCATAGTGCTTTAAGTTAATTGCAAAATATTATTAAATTTTTGAATTTTGACATAAAATTTTAAACTTTATTTATTGAAAAACTAACTAATTCAAGTTCTTGTTGAACCACGAAATTAATAATACAAATTGCACAATGATAATGGTCAAAATTAGAATTATTTGCTAATTGATTTAATTTTTTAACCATTTCATAGAAAAATTCTTTTCTGCAGATCTATTTTTTCTAAAAAAATTCTTTTTATAGTAATTTTTAAAGGAAAAGAAAAGATGAATGGAGAAATGTCCTCTCAAAGAAAACTTCACAGTAAAATGTCCCAGTGAAGACCAACTATAATGAGAACATCCTCACAAGAGGTAACACAAAAAAGTCACACAAAGAAACAATAATGTGAGTAACAAAGGAAGACACTTCAAACAAAGAAAAAGCCAAAGAAAACAATCAAAATGAAACACGTAGAGAAGACTCCAGCACCCAAAACCCATCCCAGAACTCAGCAATACAGACCACCATATTTAATCCATTAACAGCAACTATCCAGACCATCAACTGGAGTAAGGAAGTCGAAGAAAACATTTTAGTTATCAAAGTTTCAACAAGAAATCTACCCAACAGTAGTCTAACAACAACCCACACAGAGATAGCAGAAGAAGATTTTCAAGGAACAACCAATGAGACACCAAAAGTAGACGTATAGATGACTCAGATATGGAAATGGAGATAGAAGAAGAACCTCAAGGATCAACCTCACGCTGGCAACAAGTTGGTGACAAAAGTAAATAGAAATTGGACAACCGAACTATCAAACCAAGGCCCCTCTCTCCTTTCACAAAACCACCAGCTATGGCAGAGAAAGAGCCAAGATCGATATCCCAGCAACACACTTGTCCGACAAAACTATAGCTCAAAAGATAACTTTCCTTATCAAGTCCTTAAATTTACCAGACAGATTAATGACAATCTGTAATGAAAAGAAAAAAGAGGTCGAACACATCATTGCCATTTTGAGTAACAAACAAGAAGCAATCGAGATCTGCAACACCCCACTGCCCAATACGAATAACAAACACATAGATCTCATAGAATACACAAATCCATTCCTAAAACAGAAAAATAGTATCAGAGTATGGGACATCCCCCTGGATACAAAACTCATAGAAGTACAACAATCCTTTGCCAAGTATGAAGTGATAAGCAACATCACAATGTCAACCCAACAAATGTGGCAGACAGCCATGATCACTTATATAAACAAAGAGAACAAACAAGCTCTAATTGATAGATGGAGTGTCCTACTTAAAGCAAACTTAATAAGAGTCTTTGACGTATAATGGAAGGATCAGATAAAAGCACATGGTCTAACCGCAGCAAAGCTCATTAACCTTCCACCCAATATCACTGCATTTAATCTAAGAAGAATCTGCGAACAAATCAAGGCCAAGATCTGCTATATTCCAAGAAGGATATCATATCAAAGAAAGAGATTTGCGGTTATCAGCTTTATCAGCCAGGAAGACCTAGAAGCTGCCATATCTCAAGAATTCTAACTCAGAGACTTCAACTGCACCTGGCAACCAATTGAAGCTAAACTATATACAATCTGTGACAGCCCAGATCACCTACTCAACAATTGCCCTATCAAAGAAAAAAAAATACAATGCAGGGAATACAACAAAGAACAAGTAAACAAATTTGACAAATATATAACAAGTTCAGACCAGCACGCACTACTCCAATTAGAAACCAAACCAGACTTTCACAGTACTATCACATTAAGCCAGGATTCTACACAACAGCAGCCAAATCTGGACAACATCAATTAAGCCAGGTGATAGAGAACACTCCTACACTAAATGATATATGGCCTTCATCAAAGAAATCAAACAAGAAATTGAAGAGATTAAAGAAAATATTATCGACCTGAATGAAAGAGTGTACAACCTAGAGGTTCTAGAAGACAACCTCACAGATATCATGTTAACTGAGAATGAAGAAGAAGATTCCTCCAACTGAAACAAAACATCTAGTACTCAACCAAATAAAAAAGAGCACTCTAATATCCGAGCCCAACAACAACAGATCCATGAGTTTATAAGTAGGATGAATCAAAATATGCACAAGACAATAAACATAATCTCAGACCTGATCCTTAACACAGCCTCCTCTCCTAGAAACTATCAATGAGTAACACACCAGAATTCCTTACACCAGAAAATTTATCATATAACAGTCACATCACACAAACAAAAAAAATATTCAGAGATACACAAATATAAACTTCTATAGATTATATTATCCCCTCAAATGACTATATATTAGAAGACAACCCTAGTAACATTAACTCAACAACTTACACTGATGCAGACACTCAACACCCAATTTGGCAAATCACAACAGTCAATATCCAAGGCTTAACAAATAATCACAAAAGAGAAACCTGGTTCAACTGGTGCACCACAAAAGGCTGGGACATAATAGTAACAACTGAGACCATTGGCACGCATCAACAATCCAAACACTGGAAACACCTACTCTACAAAATAATTTGGTTATATAATAACAAACAGACACTAGGACAAGGACTTAACCTAATGATCAAAAAAGATATAACAGACCATATTTATAAATAAGATGTATGGAAAGGAAGGCTCATCTATGCAGACCTCGCCTTTCCAAAAAAACAAAAACTCATAATTATAGGTATTTACTTCCATGCAGACAAAAGAGATAAAGAATGACAAGACATCCTCAACAAACTGAAGCAATGGATAAAAGAAGCCCTCCAAAAGAACTAGCACCTCCTCATCTTAGAGGACCTCAATAAAGTCTCCAACCCAGTATAGGATAAAGATAGCATACATAAATGTATGAAATCCAACAAACCAACAGGTCCTCAGATAGAAACTCTCTTAGACTACAGTTTGGAGAACACATATAGACTACACAACCCAAACAAAAGAGAATTTACCTGGCACCAAAAGGACAGCATCAGTAGAATCGATCAAATCTGAATGAACATACTGTCCTTATGGCAAAGTAGAAAAGTTTATATTGAAAAAACCTTAGACTTCCTGATTTCCAGTGACCACAAACCCATCATAACAGAGATAGAGACATGACAACTAAACTCTTACAAGGAGGTCTCCTACCACAAGCCAAATCACAGATACAATTGGCAGCTGGTTAATAGCAAACAATGGAAAAAATTCTTTTCAAAAGTTAATAGAGCCCTTGATAACCAAAACACAAAACCAAAATCAATAGACAATCAATAGAACTGCATTTGCAGCTATATCCTAAGAGCAGCCAAGCTCCACATTTTAAAGAGAAAACAATACAGGAAAAAAAGAATAATTGGTGAGGAAGATATAATCAAAGATCCCTTAAAACAGTTGCAACTCTTCTATAACAAACTCAAAGCCAGCCAGAGAACCAACAAACCTCCTTCCATTCTATCAAAACAGCTTCAGAAAAGGTTTCCAGATGTCCAACAGCACCTCACAGAACTAAAGATAAAGTATTCCAACAACTTCCTGCAATACGGCTAGATTATATGCAGAAGATTATATAAGGCCACAAAGTTATTACCCAAGCAATCATCCATAGAAAACAAGTCCTAGCAATCAAACGCAGAACAATAATAAGACAAGAATACCTAGCAACAAACAAAAAAGCAATGATCAACAGCATTATGGAAAAACCCAGGAGAACCATTATCCTGGACAAGATCATCACAAAAGGTGAAAACATGTCAATTATAACAAATTCAACAGAAATCAAAAACAGTATCAGACAACACTTTCAGGACTGGACATCAGTCAGAAAAATCAGACCAATCTCCAACTTTCCCTGTTGGACAGCAGAATACGAACCAAAAAAGAACATCAATCCCCATTGGTATCAGTCAGCCCTAACTAAAATATTCACCAGTGAAACCAAAAAAGCAATACAAGACAGAAGTGCAAAATCAGCTCCCGAAAAAAATCAAATCCCATATATAGCCTATAAAAAACTTGGAGTCAAAGCAATAAAAGAAATCTGTTCCCTTTTCAACAGAATTATCAAAAAAGGGGATACCTCAAAAGATTGGAGCAAAGGAGCCATCTATCCAATACCCAAACCAAAGGACTGGCAAAACAATATAGTTATCATAAGACCGATCACACTTTTGGATGCAGAAAGAAAGATTTTCACAAAAATCATTACAGACAGATTGGCACGATGCATAGGAGACCACAAGATCATCTCAGAACTGAATTGGGTAGCAATTCTTGATTGCAACACATAAGAACCAATCCATATAATAAACAATATCATTGAATACGCAAAAGACACGAATAGACAAGCCTGGATCCTCAGTCAAAATATGTCAAAGACATATGACACAGTCAATCTGGAAATGCTAACTTTAGTTCTCAAATGCATCAAGGTCCCCCCTCAGCTTATTAACATCCTCCTGAATATACTTAACTACAGACAAAACATAGTTTTGATATGTCATAGTTCCATAGCAGAATATGATATTGAGGATGGCATTGATCAAGGGAACACAATATCTCCACTCCTTTGACACATCTTTTATGATTCACTTATAACCAATATCAACCAAACTTTTCAGGATACACAATCTTTACAAAGACTTGCAGAAATCTCCAAGAAGGTTGATCAACAAAGAAAGTAAATATTGTAGTCAGTACATATATGGATGATACTACTTAGATCACAGACAATATTGAAAAAATGAGAAAGATCATCAAAAAAGCTGAAGAATTTTATCACATAATAACATTAAAATCAATCCACAAAAATTACAACTCATTATTATCAATGGAAAAGAAAAGAACTTTGAGCAAGGGATAGTAATCAACAATCAAACCATCCAGGGCTGCCCCAAAGGAATGTCAGTTAGAATTCTAGGAGTGTGGCATGACAGTTCAGAAAAAAAAGACTCCAAAGAAACTTAATTTAACAAAAATTCAGAAAAACCAAAGCACTTATAAGAATGAAAAATCTCATAGATAAATAGATGCAATACATTATAAATCACATCCTAATTCCTAGTGCTAAATACCTATGCAATAATATGATTCTATCAGAAAAATCATACAATCTCCTCATGAGCAACATCACTTCAATCTTCAAACGCAAACTAGGCTTGGCCAGAATGACTCCTAACAACATTCTTTACAATAAATATGAGTCAATATAATACATCTCTAAGACAGACAATTATTATTATACACCACAAACTGGACTAACAGAATTAATGGAATCAATAGAGCAGGAGCAATCACAAGAATAAGACTCCAAACTCTGCAAAATGAATTCTGGTCAACACACCCCATCATAAACAAAATAGAAAGTCCCTTGAAAAAGTTAGACAATAACCTCACACATGATATTATTTGGCTCCTGAGAAGACATGGTTTTACAGAATAACTGCCATAAGAGACTTATAGCCTGAATCTAATAAAAGAAATTGATATCACAATTGAGGACATAATGAGCAAGACCTTCTTCACCAAACATTGGATAAATCTAAAGAAACACAATATTCTCTTTATAGGACAACTTCTCAATGCAGATAGAACTAAAATGCTAGAATGGTGTCAAGTCATCTGATTTAATAAAAGATCTATTCCAGGCCCAACTCCTGGTTGGTTCACTACTATACAAAATAAGCTCAAAGAAATACTAGAAACTAAAGACCGATGTAACCCTATTACAATCAAAAATATCTTCACACAAGGTATACTCACTATAAATCTCTCTACAGCTAGACCTCACTGGATCTATACAATCAAAGAAAGCATCCTAACCATTGGTAAAAGACAGCAAAAAATAGACCAAAACAGCAATAAATACAGATATTATACATAAAATCCAGAAAGCTCACTACTGGAGGCATGCGAAGAATGCACAATCAATGTCTTGGAGGACCAAACAGGAGAATGCAGCTTCATGATAATTAAACAACAATCCATTTCAATACCAGTCCACAAAAGTAAGACTTCAACAAGGAAAAGTCACCATATAGAAAGAGAAACAACCTGGTGAAACAGGGTCTTCCCCAACTCTCTATCCATTACACTTTCTAAATATACACATGCCCCTTCAACTCAACAGGAAGCAGATAAAATTCACCCTCCAAAAAGCACATATTCACATCACAGGCAGTTGAACAACTGTTCAAAAGCTCACCAAAAAGCCTAGAAATATTAGCAACAATCAGAGAAAAGCTAGAAAACTATGCCATCTTTGAGTTTTTTTGTGTTTTTATAATTTTCCTTGGGTCTTCTTTTTGGGTCTTAAGGATTTCATTGATCGCTGCCTGGCTATCTATATATAGAATTACTGAACTGTATTTAGGTAGGACACTAAGTGCTATAAGGATTGAAGCAATTTCTGCTCTGGTTAATGATAGATGTGTAGTTATTTATCCTTGAAAAGTGTACTCTTTCGAGTTTGGATTGATAATGACCCAACCCAGATCCCTGTAATATTTTCCATTGAAGTTGTTTAAAGAGCCGTCAATGAATATCTCAAAGATGGCATAGTTTTCTAGCTTTTCTCTGATTGTTGCTAATATTTCTAGGCTTTTTGGTGAGCTTTTGAACAGTTGTTCAACTGCCTGTGATGTGAATATGTGCTTTTTGGAGGGTGAATTTTATCTGCTTCCTGTTGAGTTGAAGGGGCATGTGTATATTTAGAAAGTGTAATGGATAGAGAGTTGGGGAAGACCCTGTTTCACCAGGTTGTTTCTCTTTCTATATGGTGACTTTTCCTTGTTGAAGTCTTACTTTTGTGGACTGGTATTGAAATGGATTGTTGTTTAATTATCATGAAGCTGCATTCTCCTGTTTGGTCCTCCAAGACATTGATTGTGCATTCTTCGCATGCCTCCAGTAGTGAGCTTTCTGGATTTTATGTATAATATCTGTATTTATTGCTGTTTTGGTCTATTTTTTGCTGTCTTTTACCAATGGTTAGGATGCTTTCTTTGATTGTATAGATCCAGTGAGGTCTAGCTGTAGAGAGATTTATAGTGAGTATACCTTGTGTGAAGATATTTTTGATTGTAATAGGGTTACATCGGTCTTTAGTTTCTAGTATTTCTTTGAGCTTATTTTGTATAGTAGTGAACCAACCAGGAGTTGGGCCTGGAATAGATCTTTTATTAAATCAGATGACTTGACACCATTCTAGCATTTTAGTTCTATCTGCATTGAGAAGTTGTCCTATAAAGAGAATATTGTGTTTCTTTAGATTTATCCAATGTTTGGTGAAGAAGGTCTTGCTCATTATGTCCTCAATTGTGATATCAATTTCTTTTATTAGATTCAGGCTATAAGTCTCTTATGGCAGTTATTCTGTAAAACCATGTCTTCTCAGGAGCCAAATAATATCATGTGTGAGGTTATTGTCTAACTTTTTCAAGGGACTTTCTATTTTGTTTATGATGGGGTGTGTTGACCAGAATTCATTTTGCAGAGTTTGGAGTCTTATTCTTGTGATTGCTCCTGCTCTATTGATTCCATTAATTCTGTTAGTCCAGTTTGTGGTGTATAATAATAATTGTCTGTCTTAGAGATGTATTATATTGACTCATATTTATTGTAAAGAATGTTGTTAGGAGTCATTCTGGCCAAGCCTAGTTTGCGTTTGAAGATTGAAGTGATGTTGCTCATGAGGAGATTGTATGATTTTTCTGATAGAATCATATTATTGCATAGGTATTTAGCACTAGGAATTAGGATGTGATTTATAATGTATTGCATCTATTTATCTATGAGATTTTTCATTCTTATAAGTGCTTTGGTTTTTCTGAATTTTTGTTAAATTAAGTTTCTTTGGAGTCTTTTTTTTCTGAACTGTCATGCCACACTCCTAGAATTCTAACTGACATTCCTTTGGGGCAGCCCTGGATGGTTTGATTGTTGATTACTATCCCTTGCTCAAAGTTCTTTTCTTTTCCATTGATAATAATGAGTTGTAATTTTTGTGGATTGATTTTAATGTTATTATGTGATAAAATTCTTCAGCTTTTTTGATGATCTTTCTCATTTTTTCAATATTGTCTGTGATCTAAGTAGTATCATCCATATATGTACTGACTACAATATTTACTTTCTTTGTTGATCAACCTTCTTGGAGATTTCTGCAAGTCTTTGTAAAGATTGTGTATCCTGAAAAGTTTGGTTGATATTGGTTATAAGTGAATCATAAAAGATGTGTCAAAGGAGTGGAGATATTGTGTTCCCTTGATCAATGCCATCCTCAATATCATATTCTGCTATGGAACTATGACATATCAAAACTATGTTTTGTCTGTAGTTAAGTATATTCAGGAGGATGTTAATAAGCTGAGGGGGGACCTTGATGCATTTGAGAACTAAAGTTAGCATTTCCAGATTGACTGTGTCATATGTCTTTGACATATTTTGACTGAGGATCCAGGCTTGTCTATTCGTGTCTTTTGCGTATTCAATGATATTGTTTATTATATGGATTGGTTCTTATGTGTTGCAATCAAGAATTGCTACCCAATTCAGTTCTGAGATGATCTTGTGGTCTCCTATGCATCGTGCCAATCTGTCTGTAATGATTTTTGTGAAAATCTTTCTTTCTGCATCCAAAAGTGTGATCGGTCTTATGATAACTATATTGTTTTGCCAGTCCTTTGGTTTGGGTATTGGATAGATGGCTCCTTTGCTCCAATCTTTTGAGGTATCCCCTTTTTTGATAATTCTGTTGAAAAGGGAACAGATTTCTTTTATTGCTTTGACTCCAAGTTTTTTATAGGCTATATATGGGATTTGATTTTTTTCGGGAGCTGATTTTGCACTTCTGTCTTGTATTGCTTTTTTGGTTTCACTGGTGAATATTTTAGTTAGGGCTGACTGATACCAATGGGGATTGATGTTCTTTTTTGGTTCGTATTCTGCTGTCCAACAGGGAAAGTTGGAGATTGGTCTGATTTTTCTGACTGATGTCCAGTCCTGAAAGTGTTGTCTGATACTGTTTTTGATTTCTGTTGAATTTGTTATAATTGACATGTTTTCACCTTTTGTGATGATCTTGTCCAGGATAATGGTTCTCCTGGGTTTTTCCATAATGCTGTTGATCATTGCTTTTTTGTTTGTTGCTAGGTATTCTTGTCTTATTATTGTTCTGCGTTTGATTGCTAGGACTTGTTTTCTATGGATGATTGCTTGGGTAATAACTTTGTGGCCTTATATAATCTTCTGCATATAATCTAGCCGTATTGCAGGAAGTTGTTGGAATACTTTATCTTTAGTTCTGTGAGGTGCTGTTGGACATCTGGAAACCTTTTCTGAAGCTGTTTTGATAGAATGGAAGGAGGTTTGTTGGTTCTCTGGCTGGCTTTGAGTTTGTTATAGAAGAGTTGCAACTGTTTTAAGGGATCTTTGATTATATCTTCCTCACCAATTATTCTTTTTTTCCTGTATTGTTTTCTCTTTAAAATGTGGAGCTTGGCTGCTCTTAGGATATAGCTGCAAATGCAGTTCTATTGATTGTCTATTGATTTTGGTTTTGTGTTTTGGTTATCAAGGGCTCTATTAACTTTTGAAAAGAATTTTTTCCATTGTTTGCTATTAACCAGCTGCCAATTGTATCTGTGATTTGGCTTGTGGTAGGAGACCTCCTTGTAAGAGTTTAGTTGTCATGTCTCTATCTCTGTTATGATGGGTTTGTGGTCACTGGAAATCAGGAAGTCTAAGGTTTTTTCAATATAAACTTTTCTACTTTGCCATAAGGACAGTATGTTCATTCAGATTTGATCGATTCTACTGATGCTGTCCTTTTGGTGCCAGGTAAATTCTCTTTTGTTTGGGTTGTGTAGTCTATATGTGTTCTCCAAACTGTAGTCTAAGAGAGTTTCTATCTGAGGACCTGTTGGTTTGTTGGATTTCATACATTTATGTATGCTATCTTTATCCTATACTGGGTTGGAGACTTTATTGAGGTCCTCTAAGATGAGGAGGTGCTAGTTCTTTTGGAGGGCTTCTTTTATCCATTGCTTCAGTTTGTTGAGGATGTCTTGTCATTCTTTATCTCTTTTGTCTGCATGGAAGTAAATACCTATAATTATGAGTTTTTGTTTTTTTGGAAAGGCGAGGTCTGCATAGATGAGCCTTCCTTTCCATACATCTTATTTATAAATATGGTCTGTTATATCTTTTTTGATCATTAGGTTAAGTCCTTGTCCTAGTGTCTGTTTGTTATTATATAACCAAATTATTTTGTAGAGTAGGTGTTTCCAGTGTTTGGATTGTTGATGCGTGCCAATGGTCTCAGTTGTTACTATTATGTCCCAGCCTTTTGTGGTGCACCAGTTGAACCAGGTTTCTCTTTTGTGATTATTTGTTAAGCCTTGGATATTGACTGTTGTGATTTGCCAAATTGGGTGTTGAGTGTCTGCATCAGTGTAAGTTGTTGAGTTAATGTTACTAGGGTTGTCTTCTAATATATAGTCATTTGAGGGGATAATATAATCTATAGAAGTTTATATTTGTGTATCTCTGAATATTTTTTTTGTTTGTGTGATGTGACTGTTATATGATAAATTTTCTGGTGTAAGGAATTCTGGTGTGTTACTCATTGATAGTTTCTAGGAGAGGAGGCTGTGTTAAGGATCAGGTCTGAGATTATGTTTATTGTCTTGTGCATATTTTGATTCATCCTACTTATAAACTCATGGATCTGTTGTTGTTGGGCTCGGATATTAGAGTGCTCTTTTTTATTTGGTTGAGTACTAGATGTTTTGTTTCAGTTGGAGGAATCTTCTTCTTCATTCTCAGTTAACATGATATCTGTGAGGTTGTCTTCTAGAACCTCTAGGTTGTACACTCTTTCATTCAGGTCGATAATATTTTCTTTAATCTCTTCAATTTCTTGTTTGATTTCTTTGATGAAGGCCATATATCATTTAGTGTAGGAGTGTTCTCTATCACCTGGCTTAATTGATGTTGTCCAGATTTGGCTGCTGTTGTGTAGAATCCTGGCTTAATGTGATAGTACTGTGAAAGTCTGGTTTGGTTTCTAATTGGAGTAGTGCGTGCTGGTCTGAACTTGTTATATATTTGTCAAATTTGTTTACTTGTTCTTTGTTGTATTCCCTGCATTGTATTTTTTTTTCTTTGATAGGGCAATTGTTGAGTAGGTGATCTGGGCTGTCACAGATTGTATATAGTTTAGCTTCAATTGGTTGCCAGGTGCAGTTGAAGTCTCTGAGTTAGAATTCTTGAGATATGGCAGCTTCTAGGTCTTCCTGGCTGATAAAGCTGATAACCGCAAATCTCTTTCTTTGATATGATATCCTTCTTGGAATATAGCAGATCTTGGCCTTGATTTGTTCGCAGATTCTTCTTAGATTAAATGCAGTGATATTGGGTGGAAGGTTAATGAGCTTTGCTGCGGTTAGACCATGTGCTTTTATCTGATCCTTCCATTATACGTCAAAGACTCTTATTAAGTTTGCTTTAAGTAGGACACTCCATCTATCAATTAGAGCTTGTTTGTTCTCTTTGTTTATATAAGTGATCATGGCTGTCTGCCACATTTGTTGGGTTGACATTGTGATGTTGCTTATCACTTCATACTTGGCAAAGGATTGTTGTACTTCTATGAGTTTTGTATCCAGGGGGATGTCCCATACTCTGATACTATTTTTCTGTTTTAGGAATGGATTTGTGTATTCTATGAGATCTATGTGTTTGTTATTCGTATTGGGCAGTGGGGTGTTGCAGATCTCGATTGCTTCTTGTTTGTTACTCAAAATGGCAATGATGTGTTCGACCTCTTTTTTCTTTTCATTACAGATTGTCATTAATCTGTCTGGTAAATTTAAGGACTTGATAAGGAAAGTTATCTTTTGAGCTATAGTTTTGTCGGACAAGTGTGTTGCTGGGATATCGATCTTGGCTCTTTCTCTGCCATAGCTGGTGGTTTTGTGAAAGGAGAGAGGGGCCTTGGTTTGATAGTTCGGTTGTCCAATTTCTATTTACTTTTGTCACCAACTTGTTGCCAGCGTGAGGTTGATCCTTGAGGTTCTTCTTCTATCTCCATTTCCATATCTGAGTCATCTATACGTCTACTTTTGGTGTCTCATTGGTTGTTCCTTGAAAATCTTCTTCTGCTATCTCTGTGTGGGTTGTTGTTAGACTACTGTTGGGTAGATTTCTTGTTGAAACTTTGATAACTAAAATGTTTTCTTCGACTTCCTTACTCCAGTTGATGGTCTGGATAGTTGCTGTTAATGGATTAAATATGGTGGTCTGTATTGCTGAGTTCTGGGATGGGTTTTGGGTGCTGGAGTCTTCTCTACGTGTTTCATTTTGATTGTTTTCTTTGGCTTTTTCTTTGTTTGAAGTGTCTTCCTTTGTTACTCACATTATTGTTTCTTTGTGTGACTTTTTTGTGTTACCTCTTGTGAGGATGTTCTCATTATAGTTGGTCTTCACTGGGACATTTTACTGTGAAGTTTTCTTTGAGAGGACATTTCTCCATTCATCTTTTCTTTTCCTTTAAAAATTACTATAAAAAGAATTTTTTTAGAAAAAATAGATCTGCAGAAAAGAATTTTTCTATGAAATGGTTAAAAAATTAAATCAATTAGCAAATAATTCTAATTTTGACCATTATCATTGTGCAATTTGTATTATTAATTTCGTGGTTCAACAAGAACTTGAATTAGTTAGTTTTTCAATAAATAAAGTTTAAAATTTTATGTCAAAATTCAAAAATTTAATAATATTTTGCAATTAACTTAAAGCACTATGCATGATACGAGAAATTAAATACTTAGCATCTGAAATAAATATAGAAACAAAATAAAACAACACTTTTTATATGTTAGAAAAGTTTAAAAATAATGAAATGGCTCATTGAATATCAATAGCAAATTATTTATATCTAACTAATGAATTTTCAAATAATTCTGATTGAAAATGAATAGACAACATATTAACTTTGCTTAATTCAATGAAAAAGGAACCAAAATTATTATCTGCTATATGATATTCAAATTTGGAACTTATATATCAAGTATTTTTTGTAAAAGTTTTTTTAAATAAATATAGTCAAAAAAAAAAAACAAAAAACTCTTTCTCGTAGATCCTTTTTTTCCAGAAAATTTCCTTTTTAGGCAATTTTCTTTTTCATTTTTCTCTGGCTTCATAAAGAGTTTTTCAAGTTACCATGCCATCCAAAACTCGAGCACAATATAGAACGACCCAACAACAACAACATAACACAAACACAGTTTCAAGTAATACAAGAAGTCACACTCAAAATCAGCAAAACTTTGCAATGGAAATCCAAGAAACAGAGGAAGAAGGAGTCGAAGCTATCTTCCCAGCTACTACCAATAACACTACATATACTCCAGCAAAACAAACAGACACTGGTTCAACCTCAAACAGAATATCCAATATTGAATACGATGACACAAATGATCAAAACAGCACTTCCTCTACCCCTAGAGGTTTTCACTCTGAAACAAACTCTGAAATCAATTGGTATGAAGAAACAGAGCACCAAACTCAATACCATGACAAAGGAAAAAACAAAGCAGAGGACAGGAAGCCCACCACAAGACCACTTCCAACTGACTGGCAAGTTGAATATGGAAGGAAAAGATTTAAATGAATAATTCCCATCGAAGAGGTTCATGGCAAAGACAACCAAAGTAAAATCTGAAATTTAGCAAAACACCTAGCCAAATTTCAATCCTTTTTACATATCAAGATCAATAATCCACGAAATGCAAAACTGATCATTGCTTTATTTGAAGATGAAAAAGATGCAGATAAAGCTGAAAATCTCACTATCAATGACAACACTACCATCCACATGTCAGCAACACCTATATATGATAGTATTGTAGCCAAAAACAAAAGCATCCAAGCATGGGACATTCCACTTAATGTCTCACACAATGAGGTGCACACAGCCTTTGCCAAATTTGGAGAAATTCAATCTCTCAAAATGCAAACAATTGGCATGTGACAAACAGCTACAGTGGAATACAAAAATCAAGAATATTACAAGAAAATCCAAGTCATATGGGCAATACCTTTCAAAGGAGATCTTATTTGCATCTACCCCTTCCTTAATACCCATCAAATCAAAACAGAATGAGACAGATACACAATCAAACTAGCCAACCTTCCTCCAAGTACCACAGGTTTTGACCTTAAAGAAATAATCGATCAAATCAAAACCCAAACATGTTATATTCTAAGAACCTCTCAATATCAACAAAAAAGATTTGCTATCCTTAGCTTTAAAACAGATGAACTCCTAGAAGCTGCCAAAACCTTTCTTGCTAAACTTGGCAATACTGAACTCACTTGGATTGATTTAGACACTAAAGCGTGCAATCTCTGCTCTAGTACAGAACACATGATCAAAGATTGTTCGATCCAAAACAGGCAACAACATTTACAAGTTAAAAAACAAGAAAATGCCAGGAAATTTGGGCATCTTTATAACAGATACAAACCCAG
>CAJVPT010002961.1:0-16250 GCA_910592055.1 Acaulospora colombiana
AAGAACAAAGTAGTGAATTTTTTTTAGCTTGCTTTTTATATTGTTTTTTTAAAAAAAAAAATTATTTTAATTTTCTAAAATGTTCGATTTTAATTTCCTAGATAGTTCGTTTAAATGAAATTAAATAGTTATATAACAATTTATATAGACTGATGAGCTGGTACATATCTGATTTGCATTATATTGGGTTTGATCTAAATCCAATTTGAATCTGATAATTTTGTAAATTTAAAATTTGATTCGATCCAAATCTGATCGAATTAAAAATTTTGAAATTTGATCCGATCTGATTCGTATCTGATTCACGGATCAATCAGATTCAGATCAAAATTGTGAATACTAGAGACAAGAATCAACAAGGCATCCTAAATCAATTAAGATGATAAATTAAGAAAGCTATCCAAAAAGATTGGAATCTCCTGGTCTTGGGAGATCTGAATGGTATACTTAATCCAGCATGAAATAGAGACAATGCAGGCAGAAGAAGTACAGTCAACAAGCCCTCAGGCCCCCAGATAGAAATTCTTGTGGATAACTGTCTCGAAAACATATATAGACTTCACAATCCTATCAAAAGAAAGTTTTCTTGAAGCTGAAGTACTCGAAGCAACAGAATAGATTAAATATTAATGAATACACTACCTATCTGGCAAAGCAAGAAAGCTTTCATTGGTGAATCCTTAGACTCTCTTATTCTTAGCGATCACAAGCCAGTCATGACAAAAATAGAAGCATGGCAACTAAGCTCAAAGAAAGAACCAACCTATCACAAACCCAATATCAGATATAACTGATACCTAACAAATAACGAACAATGGGAAAAGTTCACACTAGAAATGGAAAACTCCTTGAACAACAAAAAAGTCAAGCCCATGTCCATAGACAAACAATGGAACAAACTATAAAACCATCTTTTAAGAGCAGCAAAGTTATATATTCTCAAAAGAAACACTACCAGAAAAAAAAATATCTAAAGAAGACAAGTCAGTGAAGAGGCCACTTCTATAGCTACAACTCCTTAGAAATAAAATAAAGATGGCTTTGAAAACAGATGGCTCACCTCCTAACATAGCTAAACATCTGCAAGGAAACCTAAATAATCTTAAACAACAAATGGAAAGAATTGAAAAGACATATCCAAATGACTATCTATCTTATTGGTTTACACTTACACAAGAAACAATAAAAGCCCATAAAGTTCTAATTTGTGCAATAACCCAAAGAAGAAAAAATCAAGCCATTAAACAAAGAATAGCAATCAGACAAACCTTACTAGTAACAAACAAAAAAGCAATGATAAACAACATCATGGATAGACCCAAAAGATCCATTATTCTAAACAAAATAATCATAGAAAAAGGAGAAGTAATAAATATCTTGACTAAATCAAAAGAAATAAAAGCTGCTGTTAGAAAACACTTCAAGGACTGGATTTCAACAAGAAACATTATAGCAATAGCTGACTAATTCTTATGAAAAGAGAAATACAGACCCAAGGACAACATCGACCATAGATAGTACAATACAGTTCTAATAGAAATATCTAAAGAGGAGTTGAAAAGAACAATCAAAGATAGAAGCACAAAGTCTTCTCCAGGAAGAAATCAGATCTCATACTTAGCATATAAGAAACTGGGCAAACTGGCCTTGAAAGAAATTAGGAACATCTTCAATCAAATTATCAAAGAAGACTCCACACCCAAGAAATAGAACAAAGAAGCCATATACCCTATACCTAAACCAAAGGACTAGCAGAATAATCTAGACATAACAAGACCAATCACATTACTGAATGCAGGAAAAAAAATCTTTATCAGGATTTTAACTAATAGAATCGCTTTATATCTAACAAAGAACAAGATCCTATCAGAATTAAATTGGGCTGTACTGCCAGGATATAGTATACAGGAAACCATTCACATAATAAACAATAGTATTAAGCATGCTAAAGAAACAAAAAAACAAGCATGGATTCTTAGTCAAGATATATCAAAAGCATATGATTCAGTGAATTTAAAGATGCTTATCAAGGCCTTAGAACAAATAAAAATTCTGATACAGACAATCAATTTCTATGCAACATTTTCAACTAGAGACAAAAAATAGTTCTTACATATCATGGTTCAATAGAGAAATACAAAGTCAATAATGGTATAGATTAAGAAGACACAATTTTCACACTATTATAGAGAATCTTCTATGACCCATTAATCACAACATCGAAAAAAAACTTTACTGGCTATATAATAACAACCAAATCCTGCAAGGACTTCAAGCTAGGATAGAAAAATAAAAAAGTAAACATCGTGGTCAATGCCTACATAGATGATATCACATAGATCACAGATAACAGAGAAGAGTTACAACAAATCATCAAAAAAGCAGAAGAGTTCTATAAAATAAATGAAATAAAAATCAATTCACAGAAGTTCCAGCTGCTAATCATCAATAGGAAAGATAAAAACTTCATTCAAGGTATAGAAATGGAAGAACAAATCGTCAAAGACTGTCTGGAAGGAGTATCAATAAGAATCCTAGGAGTCTGATACAACAATTCAGGGAAAAAAAACTATCAAAAAACTCTAATTCAACAAAAGTTTAGGAAAATTAAGGAACTTATAGGAATAAAGCACCTAACTGACAAACAGATGCAGTACGTAATCAATCATATCCTGATTTCCAGTGCAGAGTATCTATGAAATGACATGATACTTTCAGAAAAAACATGCAACTTCCTCATGAACAGTATTATAGTAGTCTTTAAATACAAGCTAGGCCTGGCCAGGACAACTCCAAACAATATTCTTTTCAATAGATATAAATACAATCTAATATATCTCTGGGATAGGCAACTCCTTCTATATGTCACTAACTAGACGAACTGAATCAATAAAACAACATAGCCAGTAAAATAGTGAAAAATAGATTTCAACTCTACAGAACAAATTCTTAACAAAATGGAACAACCATGGAAATATATAGGGAAAAGCATAATACATAACACTATCTGGCTCATGAGAAAACATAATTCACATTTGATCTCAACAGCAAAAATAACAGTATTATGCTTATTCAGGAAATAGACACTCCTATAAATGAGATCATGAGCAAATACTTTTATTCAAAACACTGATATCACCTCCACAAACATAACATACTCTTCATTGGACAACTATTAAATGCAACAGTATGAAAATATTAAAATAGTGTCAAATCATAAGAATTAAAAGAAAAACATTTCAAGGTCCAACCTCCAGATGGTTCCTAATCTTAAGCTGCAAAATCAAAGTAATGTTAGAAGTGAAGAAAATCCCAATACAACAAACAACAACCAATACTTTCAAATAAGAAATTCATATAATGTCCTATAATACAACCAAACCTTACTGAATTTACATACAGAAAGAGGGAAAACTAATAATTGGAAAAAAACAAAAAAGAATAGATCAAAATACAATGAGATATGACACTATATTCAAGCTCCAGGGAATTTTCCACTAGAAGCATGTCAAGGCTGCATGCTAAATATTCTAGACACCAACAGAGAGAAATGCAGCTTTACTGCAACTTGTCAATATTCAATTACCATACCCATCCAGAAAAGCCTAACATCTATAAGAGAAAATAATACAGATATGAAGGAGTGCAAGTAAAGAAACAGAACATCCCCAAATTCCCTTGCCATAACCCTTACTAAATATACACAGATATCAGAATTATTTACACAAAACAAGAATATAATAGTTAGCATATTGGCTGAAATACGAACAAGAAACAGAAAAAAAGACAAAGTTTATAATTGCTCACAGGCAAATATAAAAAGGATAGTGAAAATCAGGGAAAAAATTAAGAACTTTGTCATCTTCGACATCTACACAGATGGATTCCTCACAAACTCGAAGGGCAAATACTATATGGGCCTGGACTAGATTATCATCATCCCAGATTTAAAGAAACATACCTTTCAAGGACAGATCAAATGACATCCCTCATCCATCAAAGCAGAGATAGCAGCCATTATAATGGCTTTAAGTATATTATCTGACATAGCACAGCGAATATCTACACAGATAATCAAGCAGCAATAAATGGAATAGAAAAGATCCTGAAGGAAGACAAAAATAAAATTATGAAAAAACAAAAAAATTCAAATCTTCTACTTCAGATCAAAACCCTATGCAAGTAAAGAAAGATCAAACTAGTGCTATACAAGATTAAAGGCCATTCTAGAATCAAATATAATGAAATAACAGACTAGCTGGCACAGATAAACATATGGAAAGGCATGAAGCCAAAAGAGAATAAAATTGAAATTACTAGAGTTAATGATCCAGAGATAGGCATAGCACTACAGTGAAACAACCACTTTACTGAATTTTTTACAAAAATAATTATAAAAAAACTTATAAATACTATCCATCTGGTAAAATAGCACCTTTTGAATAGAACTAGATGCAACTTTAGCAAATGAATAATTAAAGAAATCAACTGGCAAACAACTACAATATATTTACAACTCACAAAGATGAGCAACTATCATATGGATAGGGAAGACCAGAAACAAAGAAAGTTCTGTTTTAGCCTTTGAAATAATGAACTATCAACTAAAAGCAAGCTATATGCAAGACTTCCATCTATCTACAAAAATAACAAATGCAACAGATGTGGAGAACCAGAAACTAGTAAACATACCTTTCTTTGCTAACAACTCAGAGCAGAAATGGAAAAAATCCTAAAGGACATAACCATAACCTGCATAGAAAACCACATAGAAAAAAAAGAATTTCAACACTTTATCACCCAATTCTCAAACAAAAATAACCTGGAATATAAGGAATACTTAATAGCAAACATCAGAGAGGCTTTCTTCAAAGGACTCATATATAATCTCAAGACAGCTATTCCTGATAGAATAGAAAAGAAAAACTGTATAACAGAAATCTGGCTTGAAACAATCAAATACTTATATAAAATATGACAAAGACAATATAAAACCTTTCAAAAATGAAAAGCTAGGAAGGGAATTAACAGACAAAAAGAAAAATCAGCAAAATACAAAACAAGAAAAGAAGATCATACTTTTATAGCAAGGGAAAAACACATAAAAAACCAATTCATACATCTGATCAATGAGTTTATAAATCAATGGATTACAAATCTTATAGACAATTTTTACATATTTGAAATTTCTTTCAGTACTAGTCCAGCCTTGTCAGGTTAGCTTCCCATCCTGGAGGTGGCAACAAGCCGCAAGGTGAGTACCTCAGTACAGAGGAATTTTATTAAGTTTTGTTTGGTAGTATACAGATAGTATATCTTAGAATAGCTTCTAGGTATTGATACTATATAATTACAAATAAAGTAAGAATGAGCCAGTATTTAAAAAAAAAATTTTTTTTTTTTTACTATTATCTTAATATTGGTTTTTTTTTTTTTTAAATATCCATGATCAAGCCAGTACTGTGTATTTATTAATCATTAAGAAAACTGATAGAGATATATAGGGCAATTGCATTATGGCTAAACTAAAAGACTTGTACTGACACACTCGTCAATGGCTTACAATTCTCAAAAGAGCTTCAGCCTCTAAGCGCAACCTTGGAAACAATATTTCATTCTGAACTAAGTTTTGGGTGAAGATCCTCCTAACTTATCTATCATTACCAGCAGATTGTTACTGCTTATTATCCTCCAAGAAACTGAATTTGAGAAACTACAAAAGGAAAAAGGAAAATAAAAAGAAAGGGTATATCTAAAAATATGCAAGCGCACTACATAAAAATAAAAAGAAAAAAGAAAATTAAAATGCTTCATGTTCTCCAAAGGACCTCTGCTAGAAATCTCTTCTCATTAGGAGTCAACCTTTCTGGGATATCCTTATTCTTTCTAACGATTTGAGAAACTTATCCATCCATGTTCTTGATTATTTTCTTGTGACCGTCTGAGGTACTTATTGCCTACTCAGATTCAGTATCTTGCTCAATGCTTCCTTCCTTTTGGTCTTGATTTTATATCCACCCATGTAGAAGAAAATTATTAATGATGGATTCTAGGTTCTTATATGGCTTTTTAGTCTTGTTGGGTAACTCTCGATATCTTCCAGCAGCTACGCCTAATTAAAAAAATTTTACTGGTGTTTATCTTAATTGTGATATCATTACTCAATATCTGGGGAATGCATTCTCAATCCTAGAGAAGGGTAGTGTTTTACATTTCTCTGCTTTTCGGTCTTATAGCCTGACCGGAATAAAGAAATAACCTTCTTCACATACTTTGCCTAACCAGGATAACAAGAAGTTGAAGGCCTCAACTTGAACAAATTATCACATTTCACCACTTAGGAAACTTAGTATCCATCCTAATGGCCTCATGATTTCTTTACTTCAGTTAAACTTCATTTGGAGAAGTGGAGAAGTTCATATTCTTGATTTCTCTTTTATCACCAATAACATTATTGAAACACGTGAGGTGACCAATAGGAGCTTGTTTATATTTAACTACTAATGTGTTTCGTGTCAACCAATCAGATGCCAGGTAATGTTGTGCTATCAAAAATTCAGGGTCAAACTGAGATAGGTAAAATTTCCAAGAAAACTGTGAAAAATAGTAAACACTTTAAGAGGATATAAAACAATTTGTGAAAAGGTGAAAAATAAACCTTCCCCTGCTAACAGAATCTCTATATCTTGTTACTTCCAGCTCTATAAGACGACACTCCACTTTTACTTCTTAGAACCTTCTTGCCCTTAGTAGAGGGAGTACGTACTTGAGTTTTTTCAGGCCACTAGAGGCTCAAGTTTTTATTCAAAGGAGTTTATAAACAAGTAAGAGAGGATATAAGAAATACATGAAGACAAGTTTCAAGTTGTTTTAATAAAAATGTAAAGACTTTATTAGCAAAAAAGTATAAAACTTCTTGCGAACATCTTTTTTGTATATGGTTAGAGAATCAACGAAAAGAGTTTTTTTATAATTTTAATATTGTATTTCAACTGAACTTTAATAAGATTATATATAATTATCCATAAGTAAAAACTAATTTAGATAAATACAATATTATATTTATAATTATTTGACTTTTTGTCTTATTTATAGTTATTGCAAAAGGCAATTTAATAGAAATTGTTTTTTAATTAATCAATTGAAATAAAAGATTTAATTAAGGAATATTACTTCTATTAGTCAAAAAAATTTTATTTAACTTATTGCCACTTGTGCAACATTTGGCAAAAAATTATTTGACATACTGTCACTCATATAACATTTGATAAAAAAATAAACAATTTGACAAAAAAAAATAACATAAATAAATCAGCAACTACAAAAATTGATATATTAACAATTTATCAAAAAATTTATTAACAATTTATCAAATAATTCATTAACAATTTGACAATAATTCATTAATAATTCAGCAATAATTCATCACAAAATTATTTATTAATAATTCAATAAAAATTTGGTATTAATTTATTAATAGTTTGTCAAAAATTTATCAACTATTCATTAAAATTTCAGCAACTATTCATCAAAACTATTCATTAAAAATTCATTAACTATTTGTTAAAAAATCAAAAACTATTAATTAATTTATTTATTAAAGGTTCATTAACTATTTATTAAAAATTTGGCAACTGATTTGATCTTTTTTTTTCTTAAAAATTTCCTTTTTTGGTAATTTTTGGAAAAAGAACAAGACACACTAAATCTGACTCAACAGTACCTACAAGAGCTAACAACTATACAACCTATCTCAAAAAGACACATACAAGGTTTTACAAAAAAGTCAACAAATAAAGAAGTACATAATTTTCACAATAATATTATACTCTAATAAAATTTTTTAAAAGAAGAAAAACAAGAAAAAAAATCTGAATCATAATATTAGAAGGAACCTTCATAATATAGTAGTTTTAACTGATAAATCAGTTAAAACTCAAAAGTTATAAAGATCCAAGAGGATGTCAGGAATCCAAGAGTAACAGCTAAAGAATATAGATAGCAAATCAGTTGCAATATATAAACAATAGATACGTAATGCAAAACATATACACGTCTTCATAGTATACTCAAACAAAAAACAATATTTATGTAATGTATCTCTTAATACAACAAATATAATACATATCCTAATCTTATCAACAAAGTTGTACCCCATACAACCAGGTACTCCACATGGATCAACAAAATAATAAACAATAGATCAATACTAAACAACAAACAGGTAAATAACTAGTAAATACATATTTGTTTCACATTGATTAATCAAAATACAACAACAATGGATAAAATTAAAAGTTCGACACCAAAATAACATACTGTATTTGGTAAACAAGTAAACAAAAGTAAATCTGTCAAAACAATAGATTCAACAACAAAACACGTGATATAATATAAATAATATAGTAGATATCTTAGTCAAGCTTTCACAAAAACATGATGAGCATTCAAAGTTATGGGCCTCCCAACAACTGCTACAACAATGAGAAATCAAATTTAATGAAGAAGTAGTTGCATCACCTGAAATATATACAATCTTAGACAGTATTATTGCCAAGATACTGAGAATTAACGAAACAATCTTTTAAAAGAATGGATCTTAATTCAACACTTACTATATCTTTGGCAACTGAGAAAAGGCTATAAAGAAGATCTTCTTTAACCTTATATAAAGGATAGGTTTCTGGAAATTATCAAAAATCTAGAAGGAATGTGTAGACCTAAACCTTAACCAATAGAAATAATCAAACAGGTAGATAGTAAAGCAACAATAGATAATGGAATCACAATGACTTGTGCTCAAGAACAAGAAGAGTTAGATTCTCTAAAACTCCGAGAAAAAATCAAAAACCATTGTATAAGTGAAAACAGCTCATATACTACTAGAAATAGATATTAGTCCTATTAACAAATTCATACTTCATAAAGAAAAAAGGAAACTATAGACTTGAAGTAATGATAGCTAACATTTCAGAAAAGTCTGAAAAAGAAACCAAGGCTTATTTAGGCAATATATTAAGATTGCTATAAGAGAAAAGAAATCTTCTAAAGAAGGAATTCATCAATAGAAATGAATGGCTAACCTTTTGAGTATAAGAAAAAAAAGATATCCTAAAATGTATAGAGGAAACAAATAAAAAAGAAGACAACTTTATCATTCAACAAATAAATTCACAAACCATGGGTAATGCATATAAAACTAGAAGAGACCTTAATAAAAAAATCTTTCATAAAACTAAAACTGAAGAAAATACTTCTATCTGACACATCTGCCTGATTGATATGGATCAAAAAGTGATATGGAGAGATTCACAACATTCATATCTATAAGATAAATATCAAACCTAGGATCAAGGCATATATCAAGTGGCACAAATATCTCAACCTTGATTCAGAAGCAAAGTGGATAACTCCAATTAGTACAAAAATATCAAGAGCCATTTTCTCAAAATCAGAATTAAGTGATAGAGAAATCAATAATATTTTGATTAAGAGAAACTATAACTCAGCATGACTTCTGGGTACAAACAAACATATACTAGTTTGATAGCCAGGGTATTAAATGGCACTCAAGCAAAAGCGTGCTACATACCTAAAGATCCCTTTACACTTAAAAAATAGAACTTTACAGTAGTTTGTTTTGCAATAAAAGAAGATAAAGATAATACATGCAGATAATATATTTTTTTATAAAGATTGCATCTTTCTTGAAGTGTCAAATACTCTACTAACTTAGAAAAAAGAAATCTAAAAAAGTAATAAAAAGCTCAAGAGCAAGACATGAACATAGAAAAGTAGAAATGTATATGGACTTAATTGCAGATACGTCATCAGACACTGGATCCATAAAATCCATCTCTATCTCTAATAAAAATTAGAGTTAAACAAACTGAAGACAAATTAAATATTACTATAATAGAAGGATATAATAAGAAACTAACAGATCCAGTAGACATCCTTCTACAGGAAGCAATAGAGAACTGATAAATCAAAAATACAATCACTATAGAAATATAAGATATGAGTCAGAACCAAAAGTAGAAGTCTCACAAGATCCCCTGAATCGTATTTTAGCAAATCTTGAGAAATTAAATAGTAGAATAGATAGATTAGAAGAACAATCAACCTTTAAAAGACCTAAACATTGTAACAAAGAAGCAAACCACTCTTAAGGCACACCAATTGTTCATAACAATTATGAGAAGCAAGAGCCTAATTCCTCCTCAACATTCATAATAAACAAGGACAAAAAGTGATCAAATAAATTTAATAATATAATAGCATATAATAATAATTTAGATATAATATCATTTTTATAAGAAGAATGACAAACATTTTTAAATAGTCAAGTTCAAAATAAAATAATAGAAACAAACAATAAAGAGGATACAATTTCTAATAAAGTGATAAAAATAGATACACACAACATTAGAAGTATTACAAATAAGACAAATCAATAGAGTCTTATTGAGAAAATACAAGAACAAGAAATAGGTATACTAGAACTATACAAAACAAAATTAACTCAAACCAATGTGCAATAGGTCTTCAACAATCAAAAAGCCTACAAATATTTCTATAGTATCAACAATAAGACACCATTTGGAGTAGGAGTTAGTCTTTTGATCAGGAAAGACCTAAAAAAAAATGTAGTATCTGTAGAAGAAGTAAATGGATATATAGTTGTTGTCAACCTGCTTATGAAATAGAAAAAAATTTGTATTATACAAATCTATATCCCATCAGACAAAAAAAGAAGCAAAAAGGTACAGGAGAAATTAACAAGTCTCATTAACAAAAGTATGAAGTAGGTTATCTTACATTTGTGATGGAAGATTTTAATACAGCTTATAATCCATCAGAAGATAGACAAACCTCCTCCAAAGCTATATTTAAACTATAATGTTATCCAGAAATTCCATTGTTCAACTTCTAGATGAATGGGGATTTATAAACATACAAGCTACATGGGAAGGAAAAAACAAAACTCTGATAAGATATAACTTAACAAACAGTAACAGAATAGATTATATCTGGATATTATATAATCTTGCAAGCTATACTTACTCCATTTCGACAATTAAGATATAAAGGATATTACGGAAAGTGACCATACTATGCTAGTAATCACGCTTCATGATAAAAACCTATTCACAAGAAGTGGAGTCAATAAATCTTCCACAGATACTCAAAAACGAATAGACATAAAGAGATTATTTCTGATATAATAGCAAACATATCAAAAAAGTCTGAATCACAAGTTTAAAACAATTTTTGAATCCATGCTACAGGAAGAACTGAACTATAAGGAAAGAGAAACCCAGGCAAACAAGATTTGGAAAACTTTTGAAAAACTGCTATGTAAAACAGCTTTCAACAAACTTGCAACTAAAAATGTAGCTCCAAATGAAGAAAGAAAACATAAGTACAATTTCAAGTTTGTTGAATATAGAAAAGCCTTATGATTAAAAGGGTTTTTTAACAAGGAAGAAACATAAAAGACATAGCTAATCTACAGATCCTTGGCTTAGCTATAGAAAAACATAATACTATTCATAAGTCCAATCACCAGATTGAAAATATCTATGTTTAATATAGTATTTTCAATATGCCCCGGAGAACCCTAAAAAAAGATATTCAAGATTCAATAGAGGGATTAAAATTCCTATATCAAAGGTTGTGAGCCAAAAAGACAAGAGATGCAATCAAAGCAACTTTATAATAAAGGTATGAAGATCTATAACACAATAAAAAAAAATGATTAACTTTTTGATAAATCAGATTAGAAGCAAGATTGTACTTGATAGGATCAAAATCAAGAAAAAGAATATTGAATACATCACAACACAGAAAATTAAAATTGAAGAAGAGATTAGAAAGTATCATATAGAGGCATTCAAAAAATGAAATTCTAGTTACAATAGTCTATCAGAGAATTAGAAGAATGAGTACAAGCCCAAAGAATTAATACAAGAAGTTCTGTATAAAGAATTACTGGAACTAATCTCCTAAGAGGAATTAAGTGAAATATCTAAATAATAAAGCTCTAGACAGATCACAAATTAGCTATGAAATACTTAAGAAATTAAGCCAGAAAGGACAGGAATTCATAAGAAGAATGCTTAACAACTTTTTGAAATAGAAAGTTACTTCAATTTATTGGAAACAAAGCTATATATATTCAATAGCTAAACCAAAGTCATGGGGTTGTGAACTCTTAAATATCAGATCTATTGTCCTATTAGAGGTTACAAGAAAATGTTTTACTAAAATCCTTACCAATTGAATGGGTAAAATAAGTAAAATCAACAATATTCTCAGAGGGTTCAACTACACATAATTACCTGGAGAAAGTACAGCAGAACCTATTCAAATTCTTAACAATATCTGTGAAGATACTAGAGAAAACAAGAAGGAACTGTGGATACTTTTTCAGAACACAGTCAAAGTCTATGCCACTATTAACTTAAAAATATTAATTAAAGCAATGGAATGAATTAAAGTTCCAAAAGACTTTATTAAAATTATGATGCATCTATTCCAAAACAGAGATTTCAATTTATATTTGAGAATGATCTTACAGAACCTATAGTAGCAGGAGATAGAATTGATCAAGGAGAAACCATCTTACCCTTACTCTGTGAATTTTTTATAATCCCTACTTTACAAAATTCAGAATGATATTCAAAATAAATACAAAATGTTAGTTACTTGGAACTCTGATCTAAAAGATCATAACATTAAAAAGTTAAAATCAAGGCATGTGACTATAGTCTCCATAGATAACACAACATGGATAGCAAGGTTTAAGAATGATATAAAAGAAATCTTAAAAACTGCAAGAGCTTTTTATAAGGTCAATGATTTCCAAATCAATAGTAACAAGTTGATACTTGTACATCAGTAAATTTAATTAGGCAGAGTACTCTGGAGTACTCCATCCGGAGTTCTTTGAAAACATTATGTTTTCATTAGAGACCTCTAGAGTGGAAATTACATATATATTTTTCATAATACTCCATTTACTCCGAAGTCCTTCGAAATGTATTTAAAATAATATTCATTGATTAATTTAATTTAAAATTATTATGTATTTATTAAAACTCATTTATTAATACATTAATGTTTAACTTTTATTTATTATTTGTAGGTTTTTTATTACATAATTTTATTATTCAAAAATTATTGATTCACTTCACTTTCTTCTACTTCTACATCTCCACCTTCTTCAATCTAAATAAAAATTTAAAAACTATTATTGTTTTTAAAATTAATTGTAAATATAATAAATACCGGTTTATCAATACTCATATTTGAAGTATTGCGTTTGATTATAGATTCCTTCATTTGGCTTTTTTTGCTGACTGTTGCCACATATTACAAATCATCATCTGATTCTTCGGTGTAAAATGATATTTTATTCTTCAATTTTTCCTAAAAAAAATATTAAAAAATGTTTAAAATATTTTTACAATACTTTATAAGTCTCTTTATACTTACTTTATTTTTTACAATTTCCTGTTTGATCGCTCGTTTATTAATTTGAATTATATTATTATTGGGATTAAGAATTGTCTTGCAAACTGATATAACAAAGGTGATTAATTCTTCGGAGGCTTCCGCTTTGGACCAAACTTTATCGAAAATGCATGCCATATTAGTCATCGAGTTATTACCAATTTCATAAAGACTTTTGTAACATCACGAAGCCTTTCGTGACTTTTTCCAAGCCATTATTTCTGCAGAACCCATATTAGTGTTTACTGGTTCTAAGTATGCTTCGCCAAAAACTGAAAATATCATATCACGAATTCTAGAAGCCAAAGTTCCCCGATTCGATTGATACTGTCATACAAGCTTTTGATAAAAATAAGATTGTAAATTAATTTTCTTAAAATATTGCACAAATATTATATTCTTATCGCTTGATGGATATATTTTTCATAATACATTTTTCATCGTTTTTGTGATAGGCTTTTAAAAAACTCCGAATGTTCGTGACTGAAGAAATCTTCTGCCTTTTCGCAATACTCTGCAGTTTTTGGATATACTTTTTCTTGAAAAAGTTCTTTTGTGATCCCCTTAACAGCGCTCTAAAATAATATTAAAAAATAATAATATAATAATTTTGAAAATTTTCGCAATCTTATATACCTCAATAAAATCCTTTTTAGTTACAACATTTTGATGCGAATGCAACTCATTTTTTAAATGAGTAATTTTATCCTCCAGCAATTTTTGGCGCTCAATCACTGAATCCACTTTTTTGAGAAGCAAAGAATTTTGTTCCACAATCCTTTCAAAGATCTTTATTGATACTATAATTCTAATTAGTATTAATAAAAAAGTATATATTAAAGCAATTTTACAATACCTGAAGCTCTTTCGGGTTCTTCCCAAGCTAACGTCTGGTGAACAAGAACAGAGACATCTGAAGCTCTCAGCAAAGTATTACCAGACTTCCTTAATCTATCAAAGAATGTTTTGAAATTTTCAGAATCAGTAGGTAGTGTAATCATACATCTTTTTTTCTTTTCGAAACCCTCTGGAGCTTCCTCTTTTTCTTCCCTACTCTTCTCCTTTCTTTTAGCACTTAGGATTAAAGAATTAAACATGTTATATCTTGCTTGTTTTTGATCAGACATTTTAAAGAAAAAGTTTAGAACATTTAGAGCTCTTAATAATAAAGATTTTCAAAAAAAAAATATCATAATTACACTTTTGTATTCTTCCGTTATATCATTAATTATTACAAGTTCAACGTATTATAAATGAGCTCATAAGCCTTTGGAATTAAATAAAATCGTGTCATAATTTACATGTTAGATTAAATTTCTATTGGATAAAAAAAAAAAATTTTTTTTATTGGCTAAAAATATTTTTATTTTATTGGCTCAAAAACTTTAATCACAACGAACCTCTGGAGTGTTTCATAGCATCACAAAATGGTCTTCAAATATGTATTCTGTTAACGTACCTTTTCTAGATGTTCAAATTATTCTAGGCATGTTAACAAGTGTATATTGACAGTCAAATTTAGTGATGAATTTAATGAAAGCTCAAATGAGTCACACCAATTAACTCATGGAATTTCTTTAAATACTTCGGAGGTCTTCAAAGATAATGAAAAGGTTTATAATTTTTATTGATATTTATTTTTGAATATATGTTAATTTTTCAATTTTATTAGATTACTTTAGATATTGTTAATGATTGTAATAAATCTCCAAATGATCAGGAATTTCAAAATAATTTTATATCAGAAGATTCTGATAATTATGAAGAACCTATTATACCTGCAGAGTCCTTTAAAAATTTTTCCAATGAAGTATATTCAGATTTAATGAAACTTGTTATAAAAAATAAGTTAAGTAATGCAACAGGAAATCAAATAATTTCATTTTTTAATAAATATTCTAATTTGTCAATTAGCCCTTTACCAAAAAATATTTAGCAAGGACATATTTTTACAAATAATATGAAATATTCAAATTTAACATATTACAAAACTAGTGTTTTAAATTATAATAATAATGAATATTTTTTATATCACTTGCCTTTAATTAGTAGTATTAAAAATATTTTAGAAATTCTGAATATTTCTAAAACATTTGCATTAAATTACGAAGGTTTACGTAAAACTTCAAAGGTATATAAAATTTTTTAATAAATTTATTAATAAATACTTATCAATATTATTGTTTTAAAGATTACTAAAGAATCTATTTATGGTGAACAAAATAGTGGAGTATGGTGGAAAAATACAGAAAGTTCTTTACCATTCGGCTTTAAATTACTATTAATAATTTTATATTCAGATGCAACAAATTGTGATACTTTGGGAAAAAGCTTATTACATCCTATATATATTATACTGGATAATATATCAACATGGAGGTGCAATAAACCAAATGCAAAACAACTAATAGGATACTTACCAATAATAAAATCTAGATGTATTACAGAAAAAAAATCATCAAATTTTAAAAAAATTATTCACAAAACATTTCACAAATCTCTGGAAATTATTCTTGAACCTTTAATTTCACTACAAGATAGTCTCAATCTTTCAATTGGAAATAATAATTATTGGTTTATTCCAAAGCTCTCCGCAATAATAGCAGATTGGCCAGAAGCATCAACATTTTGTTTAACATATAAATCTTCAAATTCCAATTATCCCTATCACTTTTGTTTAATTTCTAAAGATAATCTTGCCAATATAAATTTATTGGAAAAAGATATTATAC
>CAJVPT010002962.1:0-16249 GCA_910592055.1 Acaulospora colombiana
TATAGTATGTATTATACTGCTCAAATGAAAATATACTTGTGTTTTCAATTGATTAATAAACTGACAATCTAGTCTGGTTATGGGTACTCAAAAAAAAAAAATAAATAAATTTTTAAAAAACTCTTTTTACTGATGCTCTAACTACACACAAAAAAGATGTTTGCAAGAAGTTTTATATTTTCTTGCTAATAAAATCTTTATATTTTCATTAAAACAACTTGAAGCTTGTCTTTATTTATCTCTTTTACCCTCTTTTACTTGTTTATAAACTCCTTTAAATAAAAACTTGAGTCTCTAGTGGCTTGAAAAGACTCAAGTATACACTTCCTCTACTAAAGGCAAGAAGGTTCTAGGAAGTAAAAGGACTGACAAGTGGAGTGTCACCTTATAGAGCTGAAAGTGATAATAAATAGAGGTTCTATTAGTAAAAGAAGGCTTAATTTTCACCTTCTGATATACTGTCTTATACTCTCTTAAAGTGCCTGCTGTTTTTCACAATTTTCTTGAGAGATTTTGCCTACTTCAGTTTGATTCTAAATTTCTGCTAGTACAATATTATCTGATATCTGATTGGTTGATATGAAACACATTAGTAGCTAAATATAAACAAGCTTATATTGATTATTTCATATGTCATTAGTGATTGAAAGAGAAATCAAAGATACGAACTCCTCCACTCCTTCAAATAAAGTTTAACTGAAGTAAAAAAATTAGAAGGTCATTAGAATAGATATTAAATTCCCTAGGTGATAAAAACGTGATTATTTGTTCAAGCTGAGACCTTCAACTTCTTATTATCCCAGTCAGACAAAGTATGCAAAGGAGATTATTTCTTTATCCTAATCAGGCTATAAAACTGAAAAGCAAAAAAATATAAAACACTGCCCTTATCTAGGATTGAGATTATATTTCTTCAGATATTATATAATGATATCATAATTAAGATGAACACCAGTAAAATTTCTTTAACTAGATGTGGCTGCTGAAAGATATTGGGAGTTACTCAACAAGACTGAAAAGTCACATAAGAACCTGGGATCTTTTATTAGTTATCTTCTTCTACATGGATAGATACAAAATTAAGACCAAAAGAAAGAAAGCGTTAAGTAAGATACTAGATTCAAGTAAATGGTAAGTACCTCAGATAGTCACAAGAAAATATTAAAGAGCATGGATAAATAAGTTTTCCAGATAGTCAGGAAGAAGAAGGATATTCCAGAAGGATTGATTTCTAATGAGAAGAGGTTTTTAGCTAAGGTCCTTTGGAGAACATGGAGTATTTTTATTATTTTTTTGCCTTTTTATTTTCATATAGTATATTTGCACATTTTTAGATATTCCCCTTTCCTTTTATTTTTTTTTCCTTTTATGGTTTCTCGAATTCAGTTTCTTAAAAGATAATAAGCAGTGATAACCTGCTGGCAATGATGGGTAAGTTAAAATGGTCTTCATTCAAAACTTAGTCCAGAATGAACTATTGTTTTCAAGGTTGCACTTAGAGGCTGAAGCTCTTTTAAGAATTGAAAGTCATTGATAAATATGTTAGAACAAGTCTTTTAGTTTAGTTATTATATAATTGTTCTATATATCTCTATCAGTTTTTTTAATAATTAATAAATATACAATACTGGCCTAACCATGGATATAAAAAAAAAAAATAAAAAAAATAAGTAAATCTTTAAAAAACTCTTTTTGCTGATCCTCTGCCTACATACAAAAAAGATGTTCACAAAAATTTTTTTATTTCTTTGCTAATAAAGTCTTAATACTATCCCTAAATCAACTTGAAATTTTACTTCAAGAGATACTTCTAAACCTCTTTCTTGTTTATATTCATTTTCAAACAAAAACTTGACTTTCTGTGATCTAAAAAAGTCAAGAATCACTTTCTCTACCTATAACAAGAAAGTTCTACAAGAAAGAAGAACTAATAGTGTAATACTTAAAATCTTTCATATTAAAACATATTTATAGAGGTTTTATATAGTAGGAGGTGGCAAACATCAAATCAAATTTTCAAAGTGTTTGTTCACTATTTCTTCCCTCTTATAGTCAATCAAAATTTTTTTTAGTTTTCTGAAAAATTTTGCCTACCTCAGTTTGATTCCAAATTTTAAGTGATATAATCTATTGTAAAATATGATTGATGAATATAAAACATATTAGTAGCTAAATGTAAACAAGTCTCTACTGATTATTTTACATGTTCTGATGATGTTATTGATAATTGAAAGAGTTGATTAGTGCCTGGTATCTGCTCTATTTTTTCAATTGGGTTAATTTACAGATCAAGTTCTATAAGATTAATAAGATATGTGTAACAAGCTTCAGGTAATAAAAAGTGACTATTTGTTCAAGATGAGATCTTTCTCTTCTATTATTCCAATCAAGCAAAGTTTAAGATCAAGGTCTCTCTCTTATTTGGGTTATACAAAAAGACCAAATGGTCTCTAGTTTATACTAAACTCCAACTCTTTGATTACAGTTAAGAATATATTTTCTCAAAAAATTGTTGAAGAATATCACAATCAATGAGAATCCCATTTCTTTAAGACTCTCCTACTATTATAAAGCAAAAGAATTATTGAGAAATCTGGCCTTTGGAACAATAGAAGATGTATATCAATAATATTTTTTTAACTAGGCATAGCTGCTAAAAGGTATCATATTGAAACAATATGACATAGTTCATACTAGGTTATATAAGAATTTAGAATTTATTATAAGTCACCCTTCTATCATAGATGGATAAAAAATCACCGCCTAAAGAAAGTTGGAACCATGTGTGTTCTGGAAAAAAGGTTTTCATTAGGTGATAAATCTTCTTAGATAGTGTATAAGAAGAAAATCAAGATCAAGAATGGATAAGTTTCTTAAATGGTTAGAAAAAGAAAGAATATCCTAATTAGATATTTTTTATTGAGAAAAGGTCTTGAGAAGCAGGTCTTTGGAGAAAGCTAGAAATTTTTTTTTAATTTTTTATCTTTTCATTTTCTTGTTATTTATTTAGACATTTTTACATATCTCTTTCTTCTTTTTTTAAACCATTCTTTTGTAGTTTCTTGTATTTCAGTAGTTTGGTAAGATATACAGTGGTAATAACTTGCTAGTAATAATGCAGTGAACTAGAAGAATTTTTATTCAAAAACACTGCAAAATGAAATATTGTCCCCAAGGCCAAACTTAGAGGCTCTTATACTTATAATAAGTTATTTAGATTAGAATAATAGTTTAGCTATAGTATGTATTATGTTGGTTGAATAAAAATGTACTTATATTTTTAATTGATCAATAAATTGACAATCTAGCCTGGCTATGGAAACTCAAAAAAAAATAAGTAAATCTTTAAAAAACACAAGCATAGATCTGATATACAAATCAAATAAAATCAAGAAGCATCACTATTAGCTCCAAAGGATTCAAACCTGAAAGACATTAAAAAAAAAAAGAAACAAAGTATATAATAATTATTAGAAATTGATTTGTTATAAAATTAAATGATTTAGTTTTTAATTATAAACAAAACTTAAAATAATTTACAATAATAATCTGTAGACAATAATTTTATTAATTAGAGGATTTATTTAAATTAATAAAGAAGCAAAATATTATTTCCTAGTTTGCATTTAGAGAAATAGTTTTGTAATAACAAGTGAGTTAGTATATGAAAGTTACAATAATTTATAAATATATAGCATATATACAATAAATACAGTATATATTATATTGATTTAACTATAGGTTAATATAAAAAAATCTTTTTTACTGATTCTTTAATTATATATTAAAAAGATATTTGCAAAAAGTTTTTATACTTTCTTGTTAATAAAGTCTTAATATTTTCTTTTAAATAACTTGAAGTAGAATTTCAAGAATTATTTTTATCTTTTCTCTATTGTTTATATACTTCATTATTCAGAAAATTTACTTAAAATGACTAAAAAAGTTAAGTAATATTATTAATATCAATAGCAAGAAAATTCTTAAAGAAAGAAAAACTAATTATAAAGTACTCAAAGATATTTCTAATCTTTGAAATAAGATATTTATAATGATTTTATTGTAATTAAAAAGTTATTTTCTTTCTTTTAAATTGGTTTGACTCTTTTAAAACTTTACTTTTATAGTTTTCTAAAGAATTTTATTTATTTCAGTTTGATTTTGAATTTTAGATAATACAAATCTTTATCAAAGGTAATTACTAATATAAAACATATTAATTTTTAAAAAAGTAAATAATTTTCTATTGGTTCCAATTATATAATTAATAATATTAATAATGTCAACCTATTGAATTCACCTCTTAGGAATCAGATAGAAACAGAGAACTAGTACAAAGAAATATCAAGTTAGACTTCTAATATGATATGCAAAAGTTTTTAATTTGAACAATAATAAATAAAGATGTTTATCACTGATGATTTAGGCAGGAAAGACAGGACAATAATTTCAAGTTAAAGGTAATTTTATTGTTAGATAAATCCTGAGGAGTCTTAAAGGAAGAATTTCTTCCTTTAAATACATAATTAGGTTATATGATAGTTGAGAATATAAACTAAGATAAATAATAGTAATAATTATACTATTAGTTTTGTTGAATAACTCTTTTCTGACCTCTTGAGGTGCAGCAACCTTGATAATAGAGAAGATGACTTTGAACATCAGAAACTCTAAAGTTTTGTAACTCAAATAACAAAGGATAGAAAGAACCTAATGCATGGAAAGAAGAAGTAAGGAGACCCTTTCTCTTCACAATTAACCATATGCCCAGAAATCCACCAGTATGTAGACAAAGACCCCAACACCAGTAGCAGTGGAACTAAACCAAGGCAGTGAGTTTGATAAAGCTTAGGAACTTTCAGCAGCCATCCCATCCAGCAGCACCAACATGGAAATAGAGACAGAACCAACTCATGAAGCCCAAACATGGAGTGAAAAGATAAAAGAAGCTGTAAGTGGAGAAGGAGACCCCTTAGCAAAAGTTTTCTCTTCAAGAGAAAAAAAGACAAAAAACCTGAACCCCTTAACAAATAAAAGTAACCTATCAAGAACTGAAGACACAAAACAACAATAAGAAAATGCTATCATTAAAAGAGAGGAAGATCCTTGAATAATAGTGAGTCATAGGAATAACATGATCCGGTCTAGCACCAAATCATGGCTAAGAACACCTTTTGATCTGGAGACTAGGTATAGTAAAGAATGTTTTTAAGTTGGTATTAATACCAATATCACCCTTGACTTCAACAGTGATACAAAAATCCTCTATATTACAAAGGCCCTTAACTCGCCACAGGGCTCATTGCAATCTGCAGTGAACAAGAAAAGGAGGAAACTTGAATCATCAAAGTTTTTGGTGATCGACAGGTAGCAGATGATGCAATGAGAATGGAGTTATCAAATCTAGATAACAATAAGTTCACACATATGCAGATCAGCAAACAATCAATTGAGAAAGATAAATTTACAGTGATCTGGGATATTCTCTTGAACATAAAGCTTTTTAAGGTCAGACAACATTTTTTGGCAGTATCTCAGGAATCAGCATAAACACACAAAATTTGTGGCAGTATACCATAATCACTTTTGAAGAAGAGGTAGTTAAAAAGATATTTGTCAAAATACGTGGCATTCTCATCAAAGTAAATGCAGTCAGAATTAATGATGCCAGTTGGTCAACAGATTGAATAAGAGAAAGGCACAGTATTACAGCAAAATTGATCAATCTATTTCTCGGCACTACAGTATGAAACCTGAAGCAAGTCTTAAATAAGATAAAAGCACATACATCCTATATTCCACATACTCGCTCAACAAGATAAAAATCAAAGAAATTTATAATAGTGAGCTTTGAAACAAAAGAAGATCTGCTCGCAGCAAAAGACATGACTTACACCCTTGAAAAAACTATGATATCTCTGGCCCCTATCAACACACCATTCTATCTCATCTGTAATGTGACAACACGCCCTGCAAAAGATTGTCCCATTAAAGAGAAGAGGAAATAATGGAGAGAGTTCAACTATACCCAAATAGAAAAGTATAGTCAAATTTACAGTAAATTCAAGTCAGCCAAAACAGCTGTTTTTAGAGTTAATACTTCATCAAGCGATAGAAGAGGCAATAGGCCAGCATCATATAAAGCAGCCACATAAGCCAACAATAATCAACAAGACAGGGCAAGCAAGGATCAAATCCAATAAAACCACCAGAAACAATCACAACATCAGTAAAGATATATACAACATCCTCAAGACATATAAGAAATCATGGAGATGCTCACAACGATCTAATTAGAGGCTGCTAGCCTTAAGGAAATAGTAACAGACCTTGACGAAAGGGTCACAAACCTAGAAGTATACAACCAGGAATATCAGGAATACTATGACAAGATAGAGCAATACCTAGAAAGTGATGGTAAGGAGAAAAATAAATCACGGACAAACAATCCAAGAGGTCTATAAACTTCAAATTAAGAATAAGAGACAACAGATATCAAGGAAAAATAACAACAAATTAACAGAACAAGGGACAATATGCAAAGAGTACTTGAAGCCATCAGAGTACTGGCAGATAGTTAACAACAATACCAATATTAATTTTAATGAGTAATATATCAAGAAACAAGGAAATCCCTAAAGATAGAAACAGAAAAAGAATACAATTCATCAACAAACTTACAGATTATATGGAAGAAGAACTAACAATACAGATTGCAATCTCCAATATAAGAGAACTTAACAAAGAAGCAAATAGGATAACCTAAACAGAGTTATATGAAGGGAGAATGGAACATTGTAATCAGCATAGAAACAAATGGAAGTGATCAGGCAACCAAACACTGGAAGATCGAAGCATATGAGTGCCACTGGACCAGTACAAACCAAAAACAAGGAATGGAGGTAGGAGTGGCCCTCAAATATTAACTTGCAAGAAGAATTGTAAGGAAAAAAATAATTGAGGGAAGAGCTATTATATTCAATTTGATCTTCCTATACAAAAAGTACATTAGAATATTAGGAATATACTCTCTAGTGAAAGCCTCTGAGAGACCCAAGTTCAAAAAGATGATAATCAGGTAGCTTAGTCCCAGTTACAAATTCAATTGGGAAGTTTTGATTGCAAGTGATTTGAATGACATGGATATGCCTTGCATAGACTGATTCTCAAACAAGCACTACTGATTTGAGAACTGAATGTCATTTAATAGCACTCTTATTAAGGACATAAAAGATTATACATTCATTGACACCTTCTGTACAGCTAATCTACAGAAGAGAGAATATATATGGAAAATGGACTCAACAATGGTAAGCAAAATTGATCAAATTTGGACAACACAGAATGGGTACTTAGAACTGCTAATAGCTGAAATTATAAATAAATTCAAGCAGTTATACAAGAGTAATCATAGTATCACATTCGCTAGAATGCACCTAGAATTTTCCTTTTAGAGATGGAAAAGAAACATACAGAAAAAGCCCAATGCAAGATACAACTGGGCAAACATAGAGCCAGTGAGGTGGGAGAAGTAAATAAAACAAATAGAGGATAAGATAAACCTTTCTAATAAGTGGATGGACCAATATGGGAATTTTGATAGAATATGATACAGTCTAAGGGAAACTATCCTGAATTTGATGAGTGCATATATCAAATAATTCAAGAAAACACAGATCCACTTATACAACAAGCAAGAGAGATATAACAGGATTATTTCAATCACAGCAATTGGGCTTTGCCAGCTCAAAAAGTTACTAATAGAAAGAGAACAAGGAAAGATTGAAAAAAAAAGCCTGCCAAGAATCCATGGCCTGTCTGAAAAGAATACTGTTGAACTTCTCAAAGAACTTACTACTCCAGAAGATTTCAAGGCTGTGAAAACCTTAGTAGTGGAAGAAATCAAAAGCATCAAGAACACATCACAAAGATAGCTTTGCACAGCAACTAGCAAGAAAATTCAAGAGGTCATTAACAATTATATGACTTTATTTATACTGGATAAGAAAAAGATGATAGATAGCTTTCTAAAGAGGGAAAAAAGAAAAATTAGACTTGACAAATTAATCCTGAACAATAAGAAGCTTGATATTGTTTTGGAGAAGGAAGAAATAAGATCATGAGTATAAGATCACTTTGAAAACTGGACTAAGAGACCTTGACCTCAGGAAATCTCTCAGGAATGGTTGGAAAAATACAAACCCCTTCAACACATGAATAAGGAATGGTAAACGGAAGTAATAACAGACTTTTCATTACAAGAAATAAGAGACATTATAACTAAAGCAAGTAGAACATCAACCTCAGGCCCTTCACAGATTTTATATATAGTGTTTAGCATCGGGGCCCAAAGGTAGTGAGGAGAGTCAAAAACCTTTTCAATGCAATTCTTCACTTCAGTCTGATGCTATGGGAATGGAAGGAAGATACTATCTACCTGATCCCAAAAACATATGACTAGAACAATAACCTAATAAAGGTCTAACCTATAATACTCTTGGAATCGATCAAAAAAATATTCACGAAAGGTTTGATAAACAGGCTTTCTAACATATTCACAAGATATGAGATCCTGTCAGAACACAACTCGGTAGCCTTGCCAAGAATGTGCACAATGGAACTCATCTTTGAAATAAACACAATCATTGAAAATGCAAGAGATAATGATAAAGAATTGTGGATCCTCTTTCAGAATATAAGTAAAGCATATGATAATTTGGACCTGACCATCCTGATGAAGGCCATGAGAAGGATTAAATTCCCAGAAAAACTTATAAATCTATAATAAAGGGTTTCAAGGACAGAAGAAATACTATCATTACAGGTGTTGGGATTACAGATCCATATAAAGTTAGAAATGGGATTGATCAAGAAGACGCAATATCACTGTTTCTCTGGTGCATATATTATGATTCACTAATACATAGGGTCAGCAAAATGCAAGAGTATGGTAGCTCAACAAAAATGTATGACAGGACTCAACTCAAAACATCTCAAAATACTACAAATATATCAGTGATAGCATATATGGATGATAAAGCATGGATAGCTAGGAGCTGAAAACAACCAGAAGTCATTCTAACTACAGCCAGCTCCTTTTACAATCTTGCACAAGTTAAAGTTAACTCAGAGAAATTGGAACTCCTCATAATCAACAACAAAAATGTGTCAGAAATAACCTTTGAGCACAACAAAATCAGAGTCATCCAGGAGCAGTCAGATACTTGAGTATCTGGTTTAACTGGAATAAAAAAAAGAAGCATCAAACAAATCTGGTCAGCCAAATAATATCCAACCTTGCTAGCTGCTTACTCTGGAAGAAACTAACAGACAAACAAGCTCAATGCCTAATCAACCATGTGATTTCATTGAAGGTGGAATATTTAATATAGGACTTATATATTTCAGAGGTGAAAATAGATAACATTAATAGAAAGCTTAGAAGAATCTTTAAACATAAAGTGGGTTTTGCTATTTTAGCCCCTAATTGCATCTTTCATAGTGACTTGGGATACAGCTTCTTTAATATAAAAGTACGCATGCTCCAAAAACATATTACATTGCTAGAGAAACTGCACCCAGTAACAAACCATGCAGGATGACTATGTAAAGAAAGAATAACAAACTTCTAATGGGTAGCTTGATTAGATATAAACATTTGGAGATTATGTCCAAAAACACACTCATTAGATATGAACTTCCTGCAGGACATACTCATTAATGCACAAAAATATGATATTTTTTTTAGAACTATGGGACAAGTACACAAATACTGGAGTTGGATCTGACATCTCTAGAAATAGTTATGTGTCCTCACTGGTTTGAGAAGTACAAGAATAAGCTTAGAACTAGTAACCTAAGGTGGGCAGAGCAATTTACCAATTATAACAAGATCAAAACTATGAACTGGGCACAAGTATGTCAGATCAATGGATGAAAAGTATAAGGAAAACAATTATACTTTTATGAAGATATAATTAACAAGCTCACCACAGGCATGACACATCCAGATTACATGACCAGGTTAACCAATTTCTATCCTAGCATGAACCTATTTTATGACATGATCTGGGTTGACAAGATGAGCAATAGAAACCTGAAAAAGAGTAAGCATATCTGGATAGCAACATTAAAAAACACAGTAGTGGAAGAATTTCTTATGGTAAAATTGAAAAAGAAAGATACAAATACAATTATAGCAAGATACTATATCAAGGACTGTCTCTTCCCATACTTAAAGACATACCCAGGATGGGACAATAATAGTAGTATGAGCAAGAATATCTACATAATAAATCTCTCAAGCAAAGATACGCTAGCAGTTACTAGGAGTAGTAAACAAGTTATATTAAATGGAAAGACATACAAGGTAACCAAGCTTCTTTTATCTTCAGATAGCATTAAAATAAGGCTTTCTTATTAAAGAATAATCCCATTACTGAACTAAGAGATATTTATATCTTGGATTCACACATGTAAATAAGTATGCCCGATAGATTAAGAACAACACCAGTATAGAAAGGATCAGACATCTGTAATATAGAATAGAGGGATGGCAAAAAGTTTGAATAATAATGGATGTGAGTTGCTATAGGAACTTCCACATCATCACATTCCACATAACCAATCTTTTGACAAGGGAGAAGACAGAAATAACAATCTTTAAAATTTTTAGAAAGACAATACCAAATGAGGCAGAGCTGAATGCAATTATAGCTGCACTGGCATCACTTTTGAAGGGAATAAAAGTAATAATTCACACAGACAGCCAGGTGGTTGCAATAGTTCTGAAAGCTAAAAAGAACAAGAACAAAATAGCATAGCTAATAGAACACACAAAAGATTTCATCTATGTCAAGAGCTTGAAACTCCATATCGAAAAAATTAGAAGAAATAAAATATATATACTGTATATACTATAGTGGATGCAGAAACTAAAACAGTAAGACTAAAATGGCAGATAACCAAGTTGGAAATCACCTCTATCAATAAAAACATGTTCGAACCAATATACAAAAGACAGATAACTAACTACAATAGTAGAAAAACAGTCTAAAACTATTTTAGGAATGAGCAAATCATGAAATGTTGCTACTTGAAAAGAAATCAAGATATAAATCAATACTGTGGTGCAATAGACTAGAAAGTGACAGTCAACTTCCTTAGATTGCGAAAGGTTATAACAGGAGCCACAAGTTTTGAAGATTACTAACAAAAAACTTTCAAGTTAAAATTGTGGACTCAAGGAATGCCAACCATGGCCAAGCTCAAAGAACGAAGGGAAGACCTTTACAAATTTAATCTTTGTGTTAGATGCAACATAGCTTTGGAAGACCAAATGTATATACAGTATATATATGCAAGAAGAATAACTTTGCTTCAACAAACACATGATAGAAACAATAGTACTCTTTCTCCAAAGTAAAAAGAAATGAAATAAGTTCTGGATTCAGAAATAGATCAGGAAAGTCAAAAAAAGAAAAATTGATATCTGGACACAAATATTAGTCAGAAGCTTGATTCCCAGTGATATAGCCAAAATGATCCATTATTGGACAAGTATTTTCAAAAAGAAAGCCAAACTAACTTTAGTGGGATGCATCGAAGCAATCCAGGAAATTACAAGAGCAGTGATGCGAAACTCTAATTAAATAGAAAATATCTTAGGAAATAACAAGAACTTACAAGAAAACAAAGGAAAAGTAGAGTCGAAATACAATAAGAAGTCCTATCAGGATATTGAAAATGTCAATCAACTTGGACTGGAAAAACAGAGAACTTTCAATTTGCTTTTCAATTAGAAAAATAAAAAAAATAACACTAACTCAGCCTAAGTAAGTTAGTTTCCTAAAAAGGGGCAACAGGCCACAGAGGTCCAATAAAGATCTAAATCAGAAGATATCTTTTTCTAAATTTCTAATATACATGCTAATATAGTTCGTGAAGTTTAGTGAACTTTGAAACAGATAATACAATATAATATCAAAGTAAAAGTTTTAATAAAGACTTATTGGAGGCTGAGCCAGCAAAAAAAAAAAAAATTAGTTTTGCTGAACTATTAAGCTATATTATTTTAAACAGAACTCAAGTATCCTTCGAAAATAATAGTTACATATGCTAAGCTAGGACTACAGAATATTCTAGAGTACTTTATGCTAAGTTTACTAATAGTAAAATTGACCATTAATATTTTAGAAGTGTTCTGGGAGATCTTTACTTTCAGGTAACCAAAAGAATCGTGATATGTTGATTTGAGATATTGGGATCATCCTGGATACTAGGGAGATCATATGGTAAAATTTTATAGTTCAACAGTAGAGATATAAAAAGAAAGTCCTAAAAAATATTTATTTTCAATTGAATAAGTTTTTTAGTAAAATAATCATAATATTAAAAAATATTGCAAGGAAATTATATTATAAAAAACTTTTTTCACTGATTTTTTGCCTATATATAAAAAAGATGTTTATAAGATTTTTTTGTTAATACAATCTTAATACTATTTCTAAATCAATTTGAAGTTTTATTTCAAGAGATATCCATAAATATCCTTCCTTGTTTATATTTATTTTAAAACAAAATTTTGACTTCCTGTGATCTAAAAAAGTTATGAAACATCTTTTCTATCAATAGCAAGAAAGTTCTACAAGGAAGAAAAATCAATAGTGTAATACTTGAAGCCTTTCATATTGAAGTATGTCTATAAAGGTTTTTAATAATAGGAGGTAGTGAATATTAAGTCATATTTTAAGATATCTGTCTTTTCTCTTATAGTTACCCAAAATTTTTTTGATTTTTTAAAGAATTTTGCTTACCCCAATTTGACCTTAAATTTTAAATAATACAATCTATTGAAAAATATGATTGGTGGATATGAAACATATTAATAACTGAATATAAACAAGTACCTATTGATTACTTTATATGTTTTGATAATGTCATTGGTAAAAAAAAGAGAATCTATTAATGTAAAATCCTCTACTTCTCTAAATAAAGTATAACTGAAGTAAAAAAATCATGAAACCATTAGGATAGGTATTAAATTTCCTAGATGGTGAAAAGGTGGTTATTTGTTCAAGCTGAAATCTTCAACTTTTTATTATCCCAATCAGGCAAAATACATGAAGAAGGTTATTTCCTTATTCTGATCGTACAATAAAACTGAAAAGCAGAAGACTGTAAACTACTATCCTTCTTTAGGATTGAGAATATATTTTTCTAGACATTGTATAATAATATTGTAATCAATAAAAATGCCCTACTACTTTGCAAGACTCTTCTACTATTACAAAGCAAAAAGACTATTGGGGAAACTAATTTTTTGAGCAATGAAAAATGCTTACCAGTAAAATTCCTTTAACTAGATATAGCTGCTAAAAGATATTGATAGTTATACAATATAGCTAAAAGGTCATATAAGAATTTGTGATTCATTATAAGACATTACTGGATATAGATGATATACTAAAAAAAAGGAAGTGACAAGCAAGATACTGGATCCAAGTAGGTGATAAGTATCTTAGATGGTTACAAAAAAATAATCAAGATCATGAATGAATAAGTTTTTCAGATGATCAGAAAGAAGAAGAATATACTAGAAGGGTTGATTTCTAATAAGAGGAGATTTCTAATAGAGATCCTTTGGAGGATATAAAGCAATTTTATTTTTATTTTTTCTTTTTTTCTTCATATATATATATTTATACATTTTAAATATTCTCCTCCCTTTATTTTTTCTTTTTCCTATTGTAATTTCTTGAAATTAATTCCTTGAAAGATAATAGGTAGCAACAACCTGCTGGCAATGATGGATAAGTTAGAAGGATCTTTATTCAAAACTTATCTCAAAGTAAAATATTGTTTTCAAGATCATATTTAGAGGCTTAAGCTTATTTGAGATTTAAAAGTTATTGATGAGAGAGTTGACATAAGATTCAATTTAACCATAATATAATTGTCCAATATATCTCTATTGATTTTCTTAAAGATTAATAAACATATTATGCTGACCTGAACATGGATATAAAAAAAAATAATAATCAAAAAATATTGCAAGGAGTAATATAACTAATCTAACTTTCTTTTTATATAAGTTTTTCAAGTAATAAAAAAACTCTTTTAAGAAAAAAAAATTGAGATCTTTTATTTTTTTTTAAATATTCCAATTCAGTATTTGCTTAAATAATAAATTTCTCTATAATATTATAGATGATAACAAAAAAGAAATCTCTTTTAAGGCTTAATAAAAACATAAAAAATATTCTAATCAAATAAATTTCTTTAAAAAAAATCATTGAATAGATAAAAGAATTTTTTAAAATATTTTGAATTGTTTTTTTTTATTTCTTCTTTTTTAGTTATTTTAATAATCAATTATTTTTCAAGATAATTAACAATAACAAATTGTTAATAATAATCTTAATAATTAAAGATTACTATCAAACTATTGAATAAGTTTAATATTATTTCCTAAATCTGACTTAAACTATTTAGTTAAGACTTAATTTTGTTTAATCTAAATTAGATTATTAAACTTAATATATTTTTAAGTAATATAATTCTTTAAATAATAATATATAATAACAAGTTAAACACTTTGTGATAATTTGTAAAATAGTTTGATATTTTTTAAGTATCTCAATAAAAAAACTCAAATTTTTTTTGAGTATCTGTAGTCAGGCTAAATCATTAGTTTATTAATAAATTGAAAACAAAAATACATTTTTATTGAGCAGCATGATACATACTATAGCTAAACTATTATTCTAATCTAACTAACTCATCGTAAGTATAAAAGCTTCTAAGTTTGATCTCGAAAACAATATTTCACTCTGCAGTGTCTTTGAATTAAGACCCTTCTAGTCCACTGCATTATTGTCAGCAAATTGTCACTGTTGTATATCTGACCAAGCTACTGGAATACAGGAAACTATAAAAGAATAGGTTGAAAAAAGGGAAGGGAGGTATCTAAAAATGTTTAAATAGATAACAAGAAAATAAAAGAGTAAAAATTGAAAAAAATATTTTTAGCTTTCTTCAAAGACCTGATTTTCAAGACTTCTTCTCAATAAAAAATACCTGATTGAAATATCCTTTCTTTTCCTGACCATCTGAGAAACTTATCCATTCTTGATCTTGATTTCCTTCTTGTGTACTGTCTAAAAAGACTTATTACCTAGTGGAAACCTTTATTTCTAGGACACACTAGGTCCCAACCTTATTGGACAGTGACTTTTTATCTATCTGTAATAGAGAGATGACTTATGATAGATCTCAAATTCTTATATAATCTAGTAAAGACTAGATCATATTGTTTCAGTGTGATACCTTCCAGCAGCCATACCTAATTAAAGAAATTTTACTAATATATGTTTACCATTATCCAAAAGGCCAGATTCTTCAATAATCTTTTTGCCTTGTAATAGTAGAAGGGTCTCAGCAGTGGTAGAAATCCTTATCAATTATGATATCCTTAAATAACTTCTGGAAAAATGCATTCTCAATTGTAATCAAAGGGTTGAAGCTTAGCATGGACTAGAGACCATTCAGTTGTATTATCTGACCGAGATAAAAAGAAAACCTTGATCTTGAACTTTGCCTGACTGGAATGATAGGAGAAAAAGACCTCAGCTTGAATGAATAGCAGCTTTTTCATCACCTGAGGACTTGTTGTTCATATCTTATTGGCCTCATGACACTTGATTTGTAGATTAACCCAATTGAAAACGTGTAACAGATACAGGGTACCAATTAACTCTTTCTATCACCAATAACATCATTGGAACATGTGAGGTGACCAATAGAAGCTTGTTTACTTTCAGTTACCAATGTTTTTTATGTCCACCAATCAGATACCAAATGATATTGTGCTACAAAAAATTCAGGATCAAACTGAGGTAGACAAAATCTCCAAGAAAACTATGAAAAACAATAGACACTTTAAGAGAGTACAAGACATTATATGTGAAGGTGGATAATAAACCTTTCCCTACTAACAAAATCTCTATTTCTTGTTGCTTCTAGCTCTGTAAGGTAATAATTCACTTGTCAGTCCTTTTACTTTCTAAAATCTTCTTGCTCTTAGTAGAGGGGATGTATATTTAAATCTTTTCAGACCACTAGAGGCTCAAGTTTTTATTTAAAGGAGTTTATAAACAAGTAAGGAAAAGTAAGAGAGATATATGAAGACAAGCTTCAAGTTGTTTTAATGAAAGTGTAAAGACTTTATTAGCAAAGAAGTATAAAACTT
>CAJVPT010002963.1:0-16249 GCA_910592055.1 Acaulospora colombiana
AATGACATCAAAGTAAATCCACAAAAATCCCAGCTCCTAATAATCAATGGCAAAGAAAATAACTACACACAAGGAGTATGGATGAATGACCAAAGAATTACAGGTTGTAGAAAAGGTACTCCAGTCAGAATCCTTGGAGTATGGTATGACAGCTCTGGGAGGAAAGACTACCAAAAAGCCTTAATCAAACAAAAAATATAAAAAATACGAACACTTCTAGGAATAAAGAGAATCACTGACAAGCAGATGCAATATATAATCAATCACATCCTCATGCCTAGCCTAGAATATCTGTGCAATGACATTGTCCTCACCAGAGATACCTGCAACAAAATGATGAATAAGTTAACAACCACCTTCAAACATAAACTAGACCTCGCAAACACGGTCTCCAACAACATGCTATACAACAAATTTAAGTACAATCTAATGCACTTATGGGATAGACAACTTTTACTCCATGCCACAAACTGGACTTTACGAATTAACCAAAATAACATTACAGGAGAAATTGTTAGGGAAAGACTACAATCACTATAAAACATGTTCTGGTTCATAAAAATGATAACAAGTCATTTATATATTCCCCTGCTACCACAAGGAAGAAACGTCACTCATAATATCATATAGCTACTAAGAACACACAGATTCTCCTTTCAAAATACACTAAATGGAAGATACGTCACAATCACTGAAATAGATATTCTTATTGAAGAAGTCACAAGTAAAAGTTTTTATAACCAACACAGAAAAAACTTAAAGAAGCATAACATTCTCTTCATTGGTCAAATGCTAAATAGTAGAAGAGAAAAAACACTGCATTGATGCCAAGTAATCAGACTCAACTATCAAACAATACAAGGGCATACCCCAGCTTGGTACCACACACTCAAAAACAGAATATAAGAATGGATTATGAACAACCAGTCGCAACAACCCTTAATCAATTCATTTCTATAATGCAGTCAATCTACAAATCGAAATACAACTTATCTATATTGGATCAGCACAGAACTAAACAATTAGACAATTCTGGGAAGAAAACAGAAAAGACTAAATGACCACTTAACAGAATACAGACACTACAACAGAATTTACAATCAATCACCTCTAATTGAATGCATGGGCTACAACATCAATGATCACAGTCAAAACAATTATCCATGTACTTTCTCAGCTAGCCGTCAAAGCTCAATTAACATTCTTGTTTATTTTAGCAAAGTCAACATAAGCGATATACCTAACATAGAGAGTAGTACATTTAGGTGTAGAGTATTCCCAGATTCTATCTACACCACACTCAATGCACTATGCACCTTTAGCACAATCATCACCCACAATCAGGTAGAAGTCAGCATCTCAACAACACAAAACCTAGACAAACTTCTCAGAAAACTCTTTAGCACAGAGGATCATATACTTGAGGAACTATCTAAACTAGCCTCCAAGATACAAGATCATATAATCTTTGACATATATACTAATGGATCTCTCAAAAAACTCAACTGCAAATGGCTTATGGGTATAGGTATAAAAATCATCATAAGTGAAGGAAAAGAGTTTACCTTCCAAGGATAAACAACACAACACCCATCATCTATTAGAGTAGAGATCATGGCAATTCTCATCGCTTTCAGCATCTTACCAAACTTCAACCATGTCAACATATTTACAGATAGCAACACCACCATAAATAGTATCAACAATATTGCATGGTTAACACTAAATAAAGTGCTGAAGAAACAAAAGAATTTCAATCTATTACAACAAATTCAAGATATACTAAGGAAAAAAAGCATCAAGCTAAAGTTAATCAAGGTAAAGGCACACTTAGAAATCAAACATAACGAAGCAGCAGATAAACTTGCAAGTATAGACCAAATATATAACATGGCCTCAAACAGTAGAATAATATACACAAACATAACAACAAATTTATTACTCACCCTCATCTCCCAATGGGATCAAGAAGCCATAAATATTCCTATTAAACTAATGACCCAATGCATTACAAATGCAGTCTATCTAGCAAAATAGAGACTCTTAAATCGGACTAGAATCAACTTTGATAACCATATCATAAGAGAAATCTATTGGCCCATGACAGTAAACAATCTACAGCTCACAAAAATGAGTAATCACTTCACTTGTTGACAAGATCAATATCAAAGAAGATTTAGACTCCAACTATGAAATGAAGAACTTCCTACAAAAGCGAAATTATATCACAGATTTCCCAAACTATACAAAGATGACAAATGCATCAACTGTGGTCAGAGAGAATCTAACATACACCCCTTCATCTGCCAGATACTCAGACATTCCACAGGTAACTTCATTATCAACACCATAACAAACACCATCACCAAATTTAGTGAACATAACAAAACTAAAGATGTTCTTAAACAGTACTCAAACAATACTGACTATACTACAAGTGATACCTGGAAGTCGCTATTCAGGGAGGCATACTAAAAGAAACAATCACAATCTTAGGCAAACTGATCATTAACCAAAATATAAAGAAAACATGTATTCAGGAAATCACTGAAAAAATCATATGCTACTTACAACAAATATGGCAAAACAAATGCGAAGGTTTTCAAACATGGAAAAAACAGAAAAGCATTACAAGAGCCATAGAAAAACTGCACAAATACAGCTCTATTCATCTAGATTCATGGATCAAGGAGAGAGAGAAACATATCAAAAATCAATTCACTAATCTAGTTAATCAATACATCCATAGAAGTATTCAATCGATCACAACCCCCTACCACTTATTAAAAATTTTATTTAGCACTAGTCCAGCCTTGACAGGTTAGTTCCCCTTATAGGGTGGCAACAAGCCATGAGGTAGGTTAATCCCTTATTGAGTTTTGTTTGGCAAACAAAAGTAGTTAGAACATAGACATATATAATTTTCTACTAAATTCAAATAAAGCAAGGCTGAGCCAGCAATTTAAAAAAAAAAAAAAAAAAAATTTATACTTTTTCAACTCTTATGTCTCAATATCTTCTCAATATCCTTCAACTCATCCACAATCAATTGCATCTTATCATCTAAAGAAATATCATCAATCTTCATTTTGAATATCTGCTTATATATTTACAACAATATCAATTTCTAAATATTTGTTATTCTCAACAATCACAACACCAACCTTATCACAACTTACTATACATCTCTTTCAATATTCTATTGATTATCTCAGCCTCTCATTCCATTGGTACAAAATTTATATATTTCATCTGTATCAGCTAAAGATCATTATCAACTATATTCTAAGAATTTAATGGTCCAATTGAAAATACTTCCTTATTATACATACATCTTACATGTAATAACTTAAAATAACTATTTACACAATTAACAATATTATTGATTCCTAATTTTTTCATTTACTAAGTGAGAATAACATATGTCTGCCCCAATTTTACCTTCATTTCTGCTACTCTTATTGTTTTCTCAATCAAACATTCACTTTATTTATATTTTTCATCTAGACATTTTTTTTAATAATTATTTCAACCCATTCATCAGCTCCTCAAAGTCTCCTAATCGCATCTCACTACTCAATATTTATGTCAGGGCTAATTGCATATAGCCAATGCAATAATCTACTCTCCAAAGACTTCTTGTTTCTCCTTCCCTCTCTTTTTATTTGTGTTGTGTTATGTTTGTATTTTGTGTTTATGTTATGTTGTGTTAACAATTTATTTACTTAAACTCTTATAAGCATGTTTATCCTGAGACAAGCTTGTGATTCACACTATACAATAAAAATTAAATTATAACTTTAATCAAAAATTATTATTTCAAAATTATTTTTTTTTATTCTTTTCAATTATTTAAATAATTTACTTTTTCCATTTAATACAAGTCATATATTATATTATCTTTCTAAAATTAAATGAATCAATCAGTTTATTGATTCAAAGAGTCAAAATGAGAGTTATTGAATATAGATTATCAGATGATAAATAAAGAAAACACAATAATGACTCTTTCACCTCATCAAAAATTTCAATTATTTTTTTTTCTTTTATGAAAAATAGATATATTTATACTTTTAAATCATTAAATGATTCTCTTACTTATTTATCAGCTTCCACATTTCCAGAAATACTCAAATAATCCTTTACATATGTAATTATAATTCTCTTATATAAATTTATCAATTTTATTATTCATTCAAACAAATCATAATTCCAAACTAGATTTCCATTATCTTTCTTCCATTTATTCATAATCCATTTTGAAATCCATGAATTATATGCATTTACAACATACATCAAATCTGTTTTAATTTCTAACATCTATTCTTTATCCAAACACGTCTTGATCACATGAATTATAGTATTTATCTCTGCTCGATTATTTGTTTGCACCTTGCCTAGCAATAATTCAGATAAATTTTCATATTCTCCATTTAGTCAATATACACTGATACTAGCTCTTGCTTCATTAGACTATTAAATCCATATGCTCCATCTGTTAAAACAACAATCTTGTCCCTTGTTATAATTAAATCATTCATCAATATAGTTTGTTCTTTCTTTTCTCATTTTTCTTCTTGCCTCTTTTCTAATGTTCTATCAGTAAATTCTTGTGCCATCTTATAGTTACTAAATTTTTTATATCTTGCTCTTGAATATTTATTGACTTGTTTAAAACATTTATCCCAAGTATTATAAATACCAGGTTTTCAATCAATATGAATAGTATCAAAGATCATATCTTATCATATTTATATCATAATTTGTGAAATTAAAGTTTGAAAAAAAAAAGAATACATATTCTTATCATCATTATACAAAATATTAAAACATTATTTATGATAAATATTTATTGATTCATAACAAGTAATCATTAAGGAAATGACAAGTTTTATTCAATCCCTGAATACATGTCCTTTCAATACGAATGGTCAAACAAAATTAAAATCAACTTGTGAATATTTTGAATTAAAAATAATTTTATCAAATACCCTTATTTATAAAAAAAAATTCAAAATCCTAATTTTAGATGTTCTCTGATTCATTTATAAAAATATAAAAATTATCACAAATCAAATAAATACAAAAGTCAAACAAGTTTATGTGAAAATAATAAAATTCTTCTTGTTTCATGAAGAAATTATAATTCACTAATACTAAAAAAATCCTCTTGTACAAATTGAATATCTTCAAATTGATGGTATATGACACTCTTGTAATTATACTTGATTGACAATATCATCAAAGTCCAAAATATTACAACACAATTAATGGTTATCATAAAATTTTCACAGTCGTGAACTCCCATTTGATAATGTTACTGGGTTCTTAAGATATACAATTGAGCAATAACTATTTCTTCTCTGAAGTATTTAGTCCTTTTCAATATATCATCCACAAAATAAAAGAGATCTTGATACAAATATTTTTCAAACAAGTCTTCCAAAAACATTATGATCTTTCTCACATAATATTGTCTCTTGCTATCATTTATCTTTATTATTTACTTACACAAATCAAATCTATTTAATGCATTCAAAATTTATCATGTGATAACTCAAATTTGATTGGTTCATCAAGTAATTCGAATTATTGATATATAATTTTCATATATTGTAAATACAGGTTAGGTAGGGGTATATATGATTACTTGTATAAAAACAATCCAAGCAAAAAAGATTGACAGAATCATGAATACATAAAATTTTTTTTCAGAAAAATAGATATCAACTATCTATTCTGTCAATAAAATAAGAAAAGAGGTAATAGAGATCTACTCACAAAATATGACCAATGCTTCTGACGAAATCTCCCATGTACCAAAATCAAAAATAAACTAATGAATTTTGAATTAATGCAAAATGAGTACATAAGATTGATGCATGAGATTTAACAACTCAAAATCACCATCAAAAATTTAGAAAATCAGATTGGAAAAATATAAATAAAATTATTTAAAATCTTATCTTTTTTCATTCCTCATATTATTTCTAATCGAAATCTTGTTATTCCTTATAATTAATCTGCTAAAAATATTAATAAGAAGAGAATACATATCTCCTATTAAATAAACATCAATTAAGATAAATTATTATATGTGCAACCTCAATTCAAATATAAATAACTTTTAATCATTCCACTTTATCAAAAAATATATTCATTTTCAAAATTATCAAATGAATTAATCTATGAGATATTTAATCACCTTGATCTCAAAAATTAATATTTATTATTAATTGTTAACAAACATCAAAAAAAATATATGAATGTATAACATATAACTATCAAAAATACACTTTCTATTATCAATCATACAATGTATCACACAAAAATATCAAGTTTAAAAAAATATTCATTAACAAAAATATCAAAAAATAGTCAAATTCATAATCAAATTAAATAAAATAATCAGAAAACAAATATTCTGCAAAAAAAATATTCTATGATGCAAACATCCCACTATACAAAAAAATATAATTATACTCATCAAAATTGAAAATTTGAGAAAAACAATTTGTGAAAAATGTCAAAATTTTAAATATTGTACAAACATTAATATCTTTAACAAAAAATGTGGAATTCTAAATTATAATTTTGCACTTCCACGTGATATCAACATATAGTTATTTATTGGTATGGATAGTTAAATCTCTCACTATCATTACATATATCAAAATTGTTTCTCAACAATCAATAAAATAATCAATATTACAATTCACAATCTAAGTGTATTTAGTATTTATAAAAATATTTTGAATCGTAATTAAAATAGTATTACCCAAACTTTTCATGAAAATGAAATCTTTAAATATCCATCGTATTTTTACATCTTCATATATTTCTTTTCTTTCTCTTTATCAAAATATCTTTTCATCATTCTATATCTTAGATTCTTAAATAAATCCATATTTAATTTCTGTCTTGTAAATTCAATCTCAAATGTTGAAAAAAATTGATTCTTAAATAAAAAGTATTTACATCATTTTAATTGACAAAAGAAATATCTCCTTTTCTTATTTCTTTTCAAAATCGTGAGCTTCTACAATAACAAATAGTTGATTTCTAATCTTTCCAATTGCATTTTAAAAAGTTTCTCATTTAAATCTTGCAATATGTATAATTAATTCATTGTTTGAAAATATTTTTTTATATTTTGAATAATATATTGAATATTATAATATGAACATCTATTAATCTGGGAATATAAAATTATGTTAAATCCATAGTCAAATGATTTTTTGAATATCATAAAGTTTATTTTTGAAATTAATGAACACTTTGGAAGCCATCTTAATGTAATATACAAATGATATACTGTATTGTATTTTTATACCTAATAATGATAACAATAATATGCATTTTTATACCTAATAATGAATAACAATAATATTTTTATTAAAATCTCATCTCGTTTAAAATATTGATTAGTATCTCATCTAGATCTCATGTTTATTGCAATTATCAAATTTCCTGGTAATTAACATTCTTATATTTAATTACATACTCTTTTTTGTAAAAAGATTTCTATTTTCATTTTTTATTTTTATATTAACTAAATCTTCAAGCTTTTTTATGATCTTTACAATAATAAATTCCATTATAACTAGAATTATTATTTTTATATAATTTACAATTGTTATCATTTATTCCATTCGATCCATTTCGCAAGTTCAATTTATGATTATCTAATCCATTACGATTAATGTAATTGATAACTTTGTATTCAGGTTTAATTAATTGATAAAGACAATAAAATTTTTGATGTCTAATTGTATAAAATGTATTACTTGTTTTAATGTCACTATATAAATTCTTTAAGGAGTTGATAATGTTTAATATCACAAATCATAGTCTGCCTTTGTGTCAATTGAATCTCAAGATACACTTCATCTTTTTCACAAATAACACAAATATAATTTGTAATTTCACAGTGAGTTTTTCAACCTTCTATTTACTTTGTAATAGAAATCATTTAAATATTTTATTTTCAAAAATAAATATGTTATTTATATAATTTTATTTAATATATATTTATGATTATATAATAAATTATTCAAAATACTCTGTTAATTTTTTCTATATGTATCCATTGTCAAATTACATTTTGTTTCTTACTTTTCAATATTACATCAATTTTTATCAATACTAAAATATTAAATTTATCAAATATGCAAGTATTATGTTACCTATTGTCATTTAGCATTCTGATAAATTTATTCAAATATTTTTCTGCAATATTTTGAGATTCTTCATCCATCTTTCCAAATTTTTTATCATCTTCCATATTCATTATATCATCTGATTAAAAATCTGAATAGTAATCAATAAATCTTATGTACATGCCCATCAAACTTTTGAAATAATATACTATATCCAACTTATGAATGTTGTTATCGAATTGATCAAATAAAATTGCCTTTTTATTGATCTTTTTACATAGTTTCTTGATTATAAGATATTGATATTGTTCTTTTGACTCAATCTTAATACCCTCTTTCAATATTCTCCTCACAAAACGATTCATCAAATTTTTCTTATTTGGTTTATATGATGCCAAAGATATTAACATCTTTGAATTATGTTTCTTCATTATGCTCTTACATATCGACTTCTCAATCAATTCATGCATATCATTCTCATTATTCATATCCATGATCTTTCACATAACTTAGATAAAAAAATTACAGAAAAATTCTAACCATCCTCTCTTCATTATATCTACGTCTTTCACAAATAATTTTTTAGGATGAAAATTAGACACATCAATTTGCAGAATTCCAAAATATTTTTTCTTTCCCAAAAATATCACAGGAAACAAAACCTCTTTATATATCATTCTCAAATATAATGTTTCATTATCCTTTATTAAATATTCATTCGCCTGCTTTTTCAAATTATTTATCACTTCTATTGTGATTTTGACCATCTCGATTCAAAATTCCTTCTTATTCATTTTTTTATCTAATTATTTTTGATTGCATTCAAAATAGCATTCATCTGAATACATCAAATGCAGAGAATCAGTATCCCTATACTTTATTAAAAATCCTAACTTCTTCACAAATTCCGCTACCAATTTAATGTTATATCATCCTGCAATTAATATGTCATCTGCCAATTCTCTCATAAACAACAATGACGATTGATCCCCTGTCCCTCCATAGAAACTATTCATATAGACCTTGATTGTATTCTGCTTTCAGTTCACATGATAGTATTCAAATTGTAATTTCACATTTTGGATATCTTTAAATTGATTTAATTCAATCTGTTTCTTCAATTCATTTAACCTCTTCTTCTCCAAGCCACACATCTTCATCAAATTTTTCAAGATTAATATATATATCTTATCATTCTCATCATTACTATCCTGTCTCACTATCCATGCACATACATTTCTTTTATTAAACTCAAAATTAATCTCATGCAAATTATATTTCAACTGATATTTCACTTAATCTTTTCTTAAGATTACAATCTTCTCAGGGAATAAATTATACATCATTATCAAACTCAAATACAATAATGCAAAATCCAATCCTGTCACCAGTCACCTATTCTCCAATTCCTTTTTTGGAGAAAACACATATGTACCAAGTATTTATCTTCCTCTACATTCTCATTCTTTATACAATTGATCAATATTCCCACCTTATTCATCATTGCACCAATCAAATTTTGAATCTTTACACCAATCACATAGCAATACAAATCATATAATGAAATATATGAAACACTCAACAATAACTGATATGAATTGATCACATTCATCTTAACCATCAAATCTGATATCGATGCACATCTACTATATAATACTTTGCAATCTCCTGCATTTCATCTTGCAATTGTGATTCTAATACTCTTTAAAATTTTATATTCTCATAATAACTTTTCATCTAATTATATAGCAGATCAACCTTGAACTCCAATCCTGACAAATTTAAAAAATACTTGAGCAAACTTTGAAGTGATGTCAAATATATCTTATGAAGCACAATTTGAGCATCTATCACGAGTGTCCCAGGTTTTCTAAAATACACACCCTCTGTGGTTTTATCTGGATTAATTTTGATCATTGAATTATTTGTATTCGAATCAAATATCTTTCTTTTTTTTTCCTTGTTTCATATTCATCATCTGTATAAAATTAAATTTAAACACACTGCTTACTTTATTTGTATTACTAAATTTTCTATTAACAATGAGTGCAAATGCTTGAATATATTTCAAAAATTCAAGATGACTTCTTTGAAGATCCTCACATTCTTTGATTTTTTTCAAATATTTCTCCATTTTTTAAAGTTACACATACAATGCTCTATTCAGTGTTCAAGAAGAATATCAAATAAAGTTATTTATTATATGAATTATATCTCTTTTTTATTACATTATTCATGAAAATTGAACCTATCTACAATTACCTTTTAATCTTAATACTAAAAATATCAATATTATCAGTTTCAATATTATCAATATTTATTTTTTCAATTATCACATAATTCTACTCTTTCTTATATAATTTGTATATTTTCTATATATTCTCTATCAAAATATCTTTGGTATATAATAATAACATCTTTTTTGAACTCTTGACTATATTCTTTGCATTCTTGGTATATCCCCCTTCCCTATTTGTCACAAAAAATCCAATCTTATATGAATTATTTAACAAGGTTCCAATGAATTCTAAATTTCTTTAGATATTACATTTTTTTTTATCCTATACTTTAATTGGATTATGAAATTTATTGACTTGTAGTTACCAAAAAGATCAATATTTTTATCACCCACAGGTATAAATTTATTCTCAATCACATAAGTAGATTGAATTGCATTACATTTCACCTTATTTCTTTGTAAAAGTTCAAGTATCTAATATTCGAATTTTTCACTTTTCCTTTTATTCGATAACTGAAACATCAAAATATCAAGGTAAGTGACTATCAATATATCAACCCAATATATAATACTCATATGGTTATTGTTACAAGGATTTATATCATCTTTTTTATAATAAGAGAAATATCAGATATTTATCACAATTTTCCTTGCAAGGAGGTTCTATGGCAGTATATCTTTACCAACATAATACTCCAGTATATTTAGTGAATAATAAATTACTCACCTTATTTTATATCATTCTCATGTATCTCACACCCCACTTAATACTATCATACTGAATAGGATTTCCTTATTCTTCTCTTACTATCACACAAACAATGATATTGTACACATAATTCACATCTCTTCTGATATGGAGTTATCAAGTCTTGTTTTATTAAACATCTTTGCACCTTATCATATCTCTCAGGTATATATATGAAAATTTCTTTTAAATCCAAAAAAGTAAAAGGATCAATCTTTCCTCTATAATATAAATACTTACTCTTTGATATACACATTCCATTTTTCACCTCATACTTATCATCGATCTCATAATAATAATATTTTGCTCATATGTTATTACATAAGGATATTAATTGAATTCATCATTTATTTATCACTATATCAAAATCTTGAAAAATAAATTTTTGCACAGCAATCAAGTCATTCTTATTAACCTTTGAATATATATATGATATATTATAAAACCCATTTACCTCTTTTATAATAATATAATCATCAATCAATATGAATACATATAATTTATAATTCTTCTTCTTGTTATAATCTTTAAATGTATTGATATTCTCAAACATGTAATCTATAAATGATTCAAATCTCAAGTTTGTTAAATTGATATTTATGATTTTGTACTTATATACTCAATGCTCTATCCAGTATCCCCATATACAGTATATGAAGATACCAAATAGAGCTTCTTTTATTTAATTAAATTACAAATAAATAATTATTATTCTTCTATATATTTATAAGTATTAATATGATTAATTTCAAAATCTAATTTATTGAATGAATTCAAAAAAATCTTCTTATAATATTTATAAAATCATTGGCCTTTTTAAGTGAAAGAAAATCCATCTCATTATCAGTTGGAAATAAAATCTTGATAGATTCATATATCTTCTTTTTTGCAAGAATGAATACTTTCCAATTATTGGTTTCTTTTTTTTATACTCTTAAAATATTTTTTCATCACATTTTTTTCAACATAATTATTGGATTTATATGAAGCATTATATCTACTTATCAATTTATGATAATCAATTTTTTTAATTTCCTTTGAACCATCTTCTTCAAATATAGATTTATTTTTTCTTTTTTTCAATGACATCTTATTTGAATATTTATCAAGTGATAATAAGATAATATTCAAACACAAAAACCAGATATTCTTTATATATAAATTTTTATATCTTATTTATTTAATAATATAATAACACACCAATGAAATCATTTCATAAAAAACATAAAATCTCAATCAAAATCTCTCTTTTTTAACTATTATCAAAATCTTATCTAATCTTAAAATTATAATATATAATGTATTGAGGTTTATATATTTATTTATAATACTTGTATGTAATCTTTTCATTTTCTTATTTTTGTTAAATATCTTTTTAGATTTCAACTCTTCATATTTCTCACACTTAAATCACTCACAATCTGAAAGCATGTAAACATTCTTGATGTGATCTGGACATCCATATCTAAAAAATCAATAATACGAAATCTTCAAAATTTCCTTTTTATTTTGATCAACTGTCAGGTATACAATACTTATAGCTAAATCGATTCATTCATCAGATATTTCCTAATGTTGCACAGTATACTCATTGATATATTTATAACTATATTTATTCTTTGATTTACTTCTGAAATATGTATAAGACTTGATTCCATTTATAGATTTGATCACTCACAATTATCAAACACTTCCTAATATAATTATTATGTTACAATAATACTCAGATCTTCATCACGCAAATTTTTTAAAATCAATTATAAAAGATGTTCTTTATTATGAATACACAAATCAAAATCTCAAAGATACCACAACCAACATTTCCAAAATCTCAAAAAAAGCTAATCTTACAACAAATTTCTAAAGATAATCAAAAAAAAATCTTCAAATAGTCTTGAAAAGGATGAAACAAAATCTTTCAAACAAGAAAATCTGGAACTCAAAAAAAATATCAAACAACTTGAAGATCTCATCTTATATGCAGAAGATGACTACAATCACTCTTAATTATTCATGAAAGATACATACGATATCATAAACAAAATTAAAAAAAGATGAAAAAACATCAATCAAAAAATTCATAACACCAATTATCCAAACATCTCTTTTCAAAATCAATGAACAAGTATCAAACACATTTATCACAACTCAAAATATTTATTAAATATCCATCAATAAATCATCTCAAACATCTGTCAAAACATTTTTTGAAAATTCTCTAGAAGACAATATTAATGATTTCTTTAATAACATAATTATAAATTAAACATATATCAATGAATATTCAATTTAGCAAATATAATTCCAGAAAGCTTCCTATTGGAAGCATGCGAAAGATGCACAATTAATATCCTGGAGGACCAAATAGAAGAATGTAGCTTCATGGTCACCAAACAACAATCCATTTCAATACCAGTCCATAAAAACAAGTCTTTAACAAGAAAAAGTTATTCTATAGAAAGAGAAACAACCTAGTGAAACAGGGTCTCACCCAACTCTCTATTCATCATACTTTCTGAATATATATATACCCTTCCAACTCAATAGAAAGAGATATTGAAATTCATCTTCTTAAAAAGCATATATTCACATCACAAGTATTTGAACAGACTACTTAAAAGCTCTCCAAAAAGTTTAGAAACACTAACAACAATCAGAGAAAAGCTAGAAAACTATGCCATCTTTGAGATATTCACTAACAGCTCTCTAAAAAATTTCAATAGAAAATACTATATGGGTCTGGGTTGGATCATTATCACCCCAGACTTAAAAGAGCACACTTTTCAAGGACAAGTAACCACATACCCATCATCAATCAGAGCAGAAATCGCAGTGATCCTCACAGCACTTAGTGTTCTATCTGAACACAGTTCAGTAATCTTGTACACAGATAGCTAGGCAGTGATTAATAATATCTTCAAAACCCAAAAGGAAGACTCAAGGAAAATTATAAAAACACAAAAAAACTTAAACCTTCTGCTTCAAATAACAGGTCTATACAAATATAACCAAATAAAACTATTCCTATGTAAAATAAAGAGATATTCAGAAATTAAACACAATGAACAAGCAGACTGCCTGGTACAGATTGACAGATAGAAAGGAATGAGATTGGATGAGAAAGTAATCAAGATTCTAAGAACACAACATGGTCCCTTAGACATAGTTCCTCAATGAAACAACATTTTCACAGAAATCCCCATATAAATGATTACAAAAAAGCTCACTCAAACAATTTACCTAGCAAAATGGAGACTCCTCAATTGAATAAGATGCAACTACAATAAAAGAATGGTAAAAGAAATACACTGGCAGACAACCACTACCCTATTATAAACAACTATAATAAGTAACCATCACACCAATTGGAAAGATCCAAAACTCAAAAAATTCTGCCTCAACATCTGGAATGATGAACTACCAATCAAAAGCAAATTACATACTAGAATTCCTTCCCTATACAAAGATAATAAATGCTTTAAATGCCATGAAGCAGAGACTAATACACATTTGTTCATCTGCAATCAACTTAGATCCAAAACTGAAGAATTCCTAATCAATACTGTAACCACCAATATCAAAAGCTACACAATACAAGAAGAGGCGAAGAAGTTTGAAAGCAAATTTACAAGCAAAACGAACTGGAGATACAAAAAGTATTTAATAGCAAGTATCAGAGGTGCCTTCTTCAAAGAACTAGTCTTTCATATCCAAAATGTCATCCCAGACAGACTGAACAGAAAGATCTGCCTTACTTAAATATGCACCAATATAATCAATTTTCTATACAAAACCTGGACAGAAAGATGTGAAACATTCCAGAAGTGGAAAGCCACTATAAGTATCACAAAAAAAAAAGAGAAACAAGTAAAATATGAGTCCAAAAAAAAAAGACCCATTATTTAACTTGAGAGAAAGACATACTATATAAAAGATCCATATATCAGTCTGGTCAATGACTTTATGGATCAGTGGATCACAAACATTATAGACAACTCCTTTATCTTTGAAATTTATTTCAGAACTAGCCTAGCTTTGGCAGGTTAGCCCCTTCACTAGATGTGGCAACAAGCCGCAAAGTGAGTATTTCCATAAAGGAAATCCTCTATTAAGTTTTATTTGGTAGAAAACAGGTAATAAGTTCTAGGGTAGCCTTTCTATATAATTTTGATGCAAATATATAAATAAAACAAGGCTGAGCCAGCATTTAAAAAAAAAATTTAGCAAATATAATATTTCATATTTTTTACTTTTTACTTCATCTTTGTATTTATTTAGATTCTGGTTTTGAATAATGACATCTTAAAGGATTTCTTATGCATGTTTAACTATAATTCAAACAATTAAAATATATTAGCAATTCATCACAACCAATTCTTTATCTCTGCATTTATCACAAGCTGTCGTAATATTTTTTTATTTATGTGGTGACATTTTTTTTATTTGATATATAAAATTATTAAACATATTTATAATAAATTCATAATATATTTCAAAACAATAAAAAAATAATGCAATATTTTACAAAAAAAAATCTTTCTGTTGATCCCCTTTTCCTAAAAATTTCCTTATTTGGTAATTTTTTGGAAAAGAGAAGCAAGCCTCAAAAGCATTTTATTCTTTAAAGATTTAGGACTTAACAACATATTACAATAGTCAACTACCTTCTCAAAGCTCCCTTTATCGATCAAGAGAAGTATAGGCAACACAGCATCATACTAGCTTTACTTTACAAGAAAAGGGGAAAAACAATCATAAACTAATTTACAGTAAGTTTAGGAGAGCCTAATATCAACTACTCAAGCTTCTAGCCAGGCCAGTGTTGGTTTACACCTTTCTAGGCACTAGAAGAAACTCTGTAAATAGTAATTCTTACCAATAAATTAGGAAAACTCAAAGCTTACAAAGCTCAGAAGGATATCAAAGACTCACAAGGACTAAATAGTAGAGTATTCTGATTCCATACACACTTGCCTAAACATAAAAACAAGTTACGTGAATACGTACACATCAAATAGTTTAGTATCAAACAACATAGCAAGGTTTATCAAGTGTCTATGTACAAACGACCCATCCTTCACAACAACGGAGATCAACAACAAA
>CAJVPT010002964.1:0-16249 GCA_910592055.1 Acaulospora colombiana
GTTTACATTCCAAAAACTAATGTGTTTCATGTCAGCCAATCACCTTTGGTGAGGATTTGTGCTACCAAAAATTCAGGATCAAACTAAGGTAGGCAAAATTCCTCAGAAAACCATGAAAGCAATAGCTCTAAGAGGCCCAACAGTGACTGGAAGGGAAAAAATAAGCCTTTCTATTATCAAAAACCTCTATATATCTCTTACTTCAAAGGTTAAATAGACCTTCAGGTACTTTACGGTCAGTTTTTCTTCCTTTAGAAACTTTTTTGCCATTGGTATCAAAGGTATTTCTTGACTTTTCTTGATTACTAGGAGTCAAGTTTTTGAGTGAAGAGGTTTATAAACAATAGGAAATGGATAGAAGTGACTCTAGAAGTTATACTTCAAGTTGTTTTAAGAAAATTATTAAGACTTTATTAGCAAAGAAGTATAAAAACTTCTTGTAAACATCTTTTTGTGTATAGTCAAAGGATCAGTGGAAAGAGTTTGTTTTTATAAGTAAATAATACTTAATTATATAGTAGAAAATGATTAATAATTTATTTACAATTGCTTTCAAAAGTTTGAGTTTATTTACTTTTTTTTTTTTTTTTTTTGAGTATCTGTAGCCAGGCTAGATTATCAGTTTATTAATCAATTGAAAACACAAGTACATTTTTATTCGAGTAGCATGATACATACTACAATTAAACTTTTATTCTAATCTAACTAACTCGTCTTAAGCATAAAAGCCTCTAAGTTCAGTCGGGGACAATATTTTGCTCTGCAGTGTCTTTGGGTAAAAATCTTCCTAGTCCATTGAATTATTGCCAGCAGGTTGTCACTGCCATATGTCATACCAAGCTACTGGAATATAGGAAACTACAAAAGGATGAGATAAAAAAAGGAGAGGGTGATATCTAAAAATGTCTAAATAGATGACAAGAAAATGAAAGAGTAAAAATTTGAAAAAAATATTTCCAGCTTCCTAAAAGACCTGCTTCTCAAGACCTTTTCTCAATAAGAAATGTCCAATTGGGATATTCTTTCTTTTCCTGACCATCTGAGGAACTTATCCATTTTTGATCTTGATTTTCTTCTTGTGTATTGCCTGAAGAGACTTATCGCCTAGTGGGAGTCTTTACTTCTAGGACAAACTTAGTTCCAATTTTCTTTGGGCAGTGATTTTTTATCCACCTGTGATAGACAGATAACTTATGATAAATCCTAGGTTCTTATGTAACCTAGTAGGGACTAGGTCATATTGTTTCAGTGTGATATCTTCCAGCAGCCATGCCTAATTAAAGGAATTTTACTGGTATACATCTTCCATTATCCAAAAGGACAGATTTCCCAATAATCCTTTTACCTTATAATGGTGGGAGATTTTCAAGAGTGGTGGAGATCCTCGTTGATTGTGATATCCTTCAATAACTTTTGAGAAAATGCATTCTCAACTATAATCAAAGGGTTAGAGCTTAGCATGGACTAGAGACCGTTTGGTCTTATTGCCTGACTGGGATAAGAGAGAGACCTTGGTTTTGAACTTTGCCTGATTAGGATGATAGGAAAGAAAGATCTCAACTTGAACAAATAGTAGCTTTTTCATTACCTAGGGACTTGATACTTGTATCTTATTGGCCTTATGGTACTTGATCTATAGGTTAACCCAATTGGAGAAGTGAGATAGACATAGGGCACCAATCAAATCTTTCTATCACCAATGATGTCATCGGAACACGTAAGATGATCAATGGGAGCTTGTTTATATTCTGTTATTAACATGTTTCATGTCAACCAATCAAATGTCAGGTGATGTTGTGCTACCAAAAATTCAGGGTCAAACTTAGATAGGCAAAATTCCCCAAGAAAACTATGAAAAATAGTAGACACTTAAGAGGATATAAGACAGTATGTGAGAAGGTGGATAATAAGTTTTCTCCTGCCAACAGAACCTCTATTGCTTGTTATTTCTAGCTTTATAAGATGACACTTCACTTGTCAGTTCTTTTACTTCCTAGAACCTTCTTGCCCTTAGTAGAGGAAGTGTGTACTTGAGTCTTTTTAGGCCACTAAAGGCTCAAGTTTTTATTCAAAGAAGTTTATAAACAAGTAAGGGGGAGTAGGAGAAATATATGAAGACAAGTTTTAAGTTGTTTTAATGAAAGTATAAAGACTTTATTAGCAAAGAAGTATAAAACTTCTTGTGAACATCTTTTTTGTGGATGGTCAAAGGATCAACGGAAAAAAGTTTGAGTTTACTTACTATGTTTTTATTATAAATTTTAACTTTATCAATTTTTAAATTCTTAAATTATACAATCAAAAATTATGAAATTTATATATATTATATTTTAATATTGGTTTTTTTATTATATTTTTTTCAAAAAATTTTTATTGTAATTTTTAAAGTTTGTTATTATTAAAAAAATTTTTTTTTATAAAATTTTTACTTTTAAATAATTTAATTGATTGCTATCATAAATTATATAATAATTAATAAAAAAAAAATAAAATTATTTGATAATAATGTCATAAAAATATTTAATAAACAAGGTGTAAGCCACCCGTTAAAAAAAAATATTTGATAATAATAACACTTTTAAAAAAACGTGTGAAATAAAATAAGTATTAAGACATAATATATGTAAATTTCATAATTTTTTATTGCATAATTAAAGATTTAAAAATTATTAATTGATTGGCAATTTATTTATATTATTAATTTGCCAAATTTGATTAAGTGATTTTATGCCGAATAAATATTTTAAAGTGCAATTAAAAGGTAAACAAATAAATATATTTATAGAAAATCAATTTAAAAGGGTATTGCAATGTTCTATATATAACTATAAATCCATTTAAAAAATATTAGATATAAAAAAATAAACGATATTTATTTAAACTGTAGTTTTAGTTTATTATTAAATACTGTAAAACAAAATTATATACAATATAAAGTATTTACTTGCATCTTTTATTAATTAAGCAGTCTTGAATATGAAACGTAATTTCATTATACTTTATTACTTATTAATCTTATTAAGTAAATATAATTTATTTAAAATTATTTTTCATCTCTCTTAAAGTCCCCATCACTTCTATAGGATCCTCTTTTCCGGTAGCCTTTTTTAAACTATCTTCACCAACCCTCATGAATGGATTGAAATTTCGTTCATCACCAATCGTGCTTGGTATAGTTTGTCTCTGCTGTGATGCCCATTTGATTTTTTCTTGGAGCGCCTCGTTCTCAGGTTCCACTGATGCGGCAAATTTGAGATTACTTGCCGTATACTCGTGTCCACAGTAGACTTTTGTGTCATCAGGTAGGGAACCGAGAACAACAATCAAGGAGTTGTACATTTCTTTGGCGGTACCCTCAAAAAATTTCCCACAACCGCCAATAAACAACGTATCCCCTTTTATATTAACATTACATGTGAAAACGCGTAAAACGAAAAGGTATTTAGAATTTACATAATTGAAAGAAACAATACCAGTGAATACGGCTTTATCGTCCTTATCTTGCAAATAGAAACTAACACTTCCTCGAGTATGACAAGCAGTAAAAAGTGCCTTTGCAGAAATATTACCAATTCTAAATTCTTCGTCATGTTTTAAGATACGATTTAATGCCGGAATAGGGTCGTTGCCACCATAAACAGTCAAACCCGGACATTGGGAAACAAGTTTTTCATTTCCTCCCGAATGATCCTAAAATTCAAATTATAGGAATTTAAGATTAATCGAAAACATGTGTTGAGCAGATGCTGATAATAATATTAGTTTTACCAATACGAGTAAAACCAATTAATGAATAATACATGATGATAATGCGTGGTGAGTAAGTGTTTTAAGTTCACACCCTGCTGTTTCACTACTGGAATTACTTTCTCGGGCTCGGCTGGATCAACCACGGCGGCTAAATAATTTATCAAGAAATTAATTTATTATCAAGTATTCGACGATAAATTCATACTGCATACCTTCATTTGTGTTCTCATCGACAATAAGGTACGAATAATTATCAGTCAAAACTGTGCAACCCAGAACACATTTAATACTGCATATTGACAAATTCCAAGTAAAAATATGTCAAAACAAACCTGGAATGGGGATGACTTTCATAGCGTTCGATGGAGTCTAAGTAATTGATGAAAGACTGTGAATTTTGAAAGCTGTTTATTAGAAAATATTATATTTAGAATTACCTGGAAAATCTTTCTTTTTTGATCCAAAGATTTCAGAAAATGTAAACGACCTTTACTTTTTGAAAAAAAGTGTCGTAACATTTACGTATGCAACATTGGTGACTGTACATATTATAAAAAAGTATGGAAGTTTCTAGAATTATATTAATTCTTTTAATATTATATAGTATTTTTCTTAACAGTTTGTTACAATTGATTGATTCAAAAAATTATAAATTAATAAGATTAAAGAAAAAAGAAAAAGATAAAATAGAAAAGGAATAATTCAAGTTTTTTTAAAAAACAATTAAATAAGTAATTTTTTTTTTAACCTTCTGTTAGATCAGTTATATGTGTTTTATTAAACAGTTGTAAGCTATACATTATATACATGATGCTAAAACTAAATCTCTAACTAACTTACTTGTCAAAGTTTTTATTCAAAACTCTAAATACAACTTCAGAAGAAATTTATTACTTCATTAGTAGTTCAAATAAAAACCTTTTAACTTTCAACTTTATCATCTATAGATCACTACTGCAAATCACTTTCCGAGATTCTGACAAGGATTAAAATCCAATTATTTTGTCCTATACTCAATTTCATTTCTTATAATTTCTACAAGATTTTTGTTTTTACTTTTTCTTTTATCTTCTTTTTGCCTTGTAATTTCATAGTTAGAATCTTCTTATAAAGTATCTTGTCTTTTTACTTCCTGAGTCTTCTTGTATTTTACTTTTCTATTAATTCTTTGTACTTGTTCCTATTCTATAATTTTTTCACATTTTATATTTCAAACTTGTTTACAGATCTGATTGCAGACCTTCTTTTGTATTTTTAAAATCTATTTTTTTACCATTGTTCCTATCTTCTTATTATGACAATTTAGGTTAGTGACTTCTTTGATTATATCATTTTTTACTAATCCTACACAAAAGCTGAGTATTCTTAAACCAGTTTGTGAAGCTGCTTCTATGAGTTTGAAGATCCATCTATCTCAGCTTTCTCTTTTCTATTCTCAATTAATAGTTATATCTCTTTTTTATCGACTTTTTTTTTTCTATCTTGGTATAACTTATCAAATTTTTTAAAAAATGCTTTAGATCCTTTTTTCTATACTGCCAGGATCTCATTTTTATAATTAGAATATTCTAGTAGATATTTAATTATCTCCTTTTGCTAATTGCATGCTATACTGCTTATTTACTTATATAAGTCAAGTCTTCTTATTACTGGCTTGCTTTAAGTGGGTAGTTCATCATTGATTAATTTGATCAAGAAGCTTCTTCTTTGTAAACCTTTGAAAGAGATATCACATATGCTGCTATTCTTTAACTTATTATATATCAAATCCTATAAATAGGTTTGATATTCTTGGATTTGATAATGCCATTTTGTTTCTGTTCTATATTGCTGTGCTCATAACAAAACAATTGATCTCTTATTGATTTGTTTAATAAACTATTAAATTAAACTATTTATCACATCTTTTTGCCACAATATTACTATAGATAGCTTGCTTGATTTGAGATTATCCCACCCTATTTCTGAAAGCTTTAATGCTTTTTTGATCAATCAGTCTACTTCTTCATTTTATAGATCATTAGAGTGAACTTTAACTTTAGTTAAAGTTAGTTAAATATGTCTTTTCTTTATGAGATCTAGTATTCTTATTTATAATAATCAATTCTTTTCTTTTAGCCATCTTTTGTGTATTATCTTAGAGTCTTGTTTTTCAAGTTTTTTTTATTTGTAGATACAAACTGACTATCAGTAAAGATTTCTATTTTATTGTCTATTGGAACTATTAAAACTATTGTAACTAGTGTCATAAATTCTACTCTTGTAGATAAGGGTTAGTTTTTAACTCCTGTTTAGAATTTATTTTCTTTTCTAGCTTCTTTAATTTATATTATTGCTACTCTTATTCTTGCATTTTCATTCCTATAATTGATCAAAAATCTATTTGAGTAGAAGGTTAGTTTCTTCTATAATCCTTGATTATGTTAAAGAATTTCAAGTAGGTGATCTTGATATACTCCTTATTTAACATTGTCTCTAATTATTTCTTGTTCCCAATCTTTTATTAATACATATTTCCTTCTTTCAATTTGATTATTTCTTTGATCTTGGGTTTTTGAAACTATACTTGTTATTGTTATTTTATCAAGCTCAAGTAGGAGACGGGAAATCTTTAGTGATTGTGCTCTCCTAGATTTTTTTTGATAGTTTAGAAATGATATAGTATAGATCACATTTGATTTTACTTTTATATTGTATTCATTTCTCTTTCTATTATCTAGAAGGTTATCCTAAGCATTTGGTAAGAACTATTTCTAGACTATCTTCTAATTTTGTTGATTAAAGTGACAGATTGTGACTATATCTTGACTATTTTCTCGAATTAGTTTTCCCATCACTAGTTGTTGACTTTCTTTCTGAATAACTATTCAAATTTTCTTTCTTTTGTTTCTGCCAGGTTTAGGCTTTTTTCCCATTCCTTTTCCCAGAGTTTTGTAAGGTCTTCTATACTTTCTTTAGTTATAGTTCTTTGCAGAATATTATATCATTCTGGAATTGGGCCCTTGTTTATGTTTTGTATAAGTTGAACCATTATCCAATTTCTAAACTCTATGAGGTTTTGACTTATTAGTTGATCTATATATATTAATCTATTGTTTTGTAAGGATAGTATTGCCTTTTTATATTCTTTAGATGTTAAATATTCCTGAATTGGACTGTTGCCTTTGGTTCATTTGAAGATATCATTCCACTCCCAACTTTGAAAAGTTATTTCCAAGTCCTTGGCTAGCTTTAGGACCTGTAATGTAAAATTTCTTTTATTATCAAGATAGTACAAGGATTCATATAAGAAAATATTGCAGGGTTCCCAATATTTAATTTGTGTTTGTTTCAATTTAATAAATGTAGTAGGTCCTATTGAACCTTGATCATTTATTCTATTATAGAGTTCTATAATTTGGTTTTCTTTTTTAAGTATCAATATTCTTTTGAGCTTATATATTTTTGGATGGTGAATTATACTATTAGGGATAGATCTATACAAAGCAATTTTGTTCTTGAAAAGTTTGTGGTATACTGCTGTTAAGTAATTGTATATTTTCTAGGACAATATATTATGCTATATTCTGAACTCTATTCTTGAAATCAATACTCTATTTAATATGAAGAGGGCTTGCTATTTATTATCTTCTTATTTTTGAGAGCTCTGATAATAATATTAATTTCTTTTAATACTTTTTCTTTAAGTTCTATTACAGTTTTTTGATTGCCTATCCAAATTTCTAGAAATCTTACTTGCTTTCTCCTATCTAGTTCTCTGATTACTTCTTTATTAATTTTAGTATAAATTTATTCTGAATAGAAGTTAGAGTTGTTGATAGTTATTAGTACCAATTTACTATTATTGATCTGGATGTTATTTGCTTTATAAAAAATTCTTGCTATTTCTGGGATCTTTTCCATATCTTTTTTGGACCTTGTTATCCAAGTAATATTATTTATAAAGACTATGGCTACATATCTTGATTCTAGCCTCTTAGTAGTGTCACTATTTAGTTCAAGATTCCATGAGACTACTATTTTATATTCGTGTTCTTTATTTTCTTGGATTTTATATAGCAAGGGATCATAAAAGATTTTCTATATAAGTGTTAAGATGGTTTCTTCTTGATCAATTTTATCTTCTATCCTTATCAGTTCTGTGAGATTATCTTCAAATATTATTTGAACTCTCTATTTCAGAGCAGACTCATCATGATTTTGATAAATCCTTTAGATACTTTTATTCTTTCCATTGCTTTGTTAATATTTTCAGACTGATAGTATCATATGTCTTGACTATATCTTGAAAGAGTATCCACAGCTCTTTTTTGATTTCTTTTGTATCTTTGCAGATATTATTGAAAATTTGAATAGATTCTACTATATTTTCTCCTGGTAATCCTGCATAATTGGAATCTTTGAGGATATTATTGATCTTATAGATGTTTCCTATTTTAGTAATTAGAATTTTGGTAAAATACTTTCTGGTAACTTCCAATAGTATGATTGGTTTTGTGTTTACAAATTCATATTTCTATGATTTTGATTTAGCTATTGGATATATATGTCTTTGTTTTTAACATATAGATGTAACTTTTCATTTTAAGAAGATATTTAGTATTTTTTGTAGATATTATTTTTCTTTTTGTATTAATTTTTTCAGCATTTCATAGTTAATTTGAGATTTTTTTATGGCTTTTTTATTTAGAAGTATATGAAATATTTCTTTAATTTCTCATATATAATTGATTTTAAAAGAGTGTTGTACTGTATATCTTGAATATAATGTTTGAGATATATTCTCCTTTTCACTCTTCAGCAAGATTATTAAAGTTGTTATCACACTTTTTGAAGATCTCTTAATAGTATCATATTATTACTTTTTTGATCTCTTTTTTGTTTATTATAATATATTCTATACCATCTTGCTTGATTTTGACCTGATCAAGTATTATTTTGTATCTTTTTTTATATATTAGTAAGCTTACTATCTTCTTTTAATTATATTTGAGATAATCTTAATATTGATCTGATCTTTTTTCTTATTTTTTTGCCTTCTAAGTTTTGATATATAAACTTAAGTCCTTTATTGCATCTTGAATATCTTTTTTCAAGAATATTTAGGAGATGTTAGAAATACTAAATTGAATGCAATAGTTTTTTATTTGATGGTATTAATAAAGATGGGTCCCTAAAGTCTAATATTATGTTCTATAACTGAAAGCTTTATAACTGAAAATGAATTATGTTCCCTCCAGACTTTAGGTTATAAAATATAATTTTATAACTAAAAGTCAAATTTTTATAACTGAAAGTTAATTTATAACCAAAAATCAATTTTTTATAACCAAAAGTCAATTTTATAATTGAAAGTCAATTTTTTATAACTGAAAATCAATTTCACAACCAAAAGTCAATTTTATGGACATAAATTATTTGATAATTGAAATTAAGAACATAATGTACAAATTTTGATCAAAATATCTATCTCAAAAAATTTCTGATTAATTAATTTATTTTTAGTAACATATAGTTGAATCAAAATATAATAATGATCAAATTTTTTGCTGTAAAAACATTTTTTACTAATTAAATTTACAGTATCTTAAATTTTTTTATTTAAAATATTAATATTTGTTTTATATATCTTTAAATTTTCAAAAAATTATCTTTTTTTCCCATATTATTATTTAATATTTAGTTTTATTGTTTAAAATAAAAAATATTAAAAAAAAAAAAAAAAAAACTTTTTCTGCTAATCCTCTAACCACATACAAAAAAGATGTTCGCAAAAAGTTTTTATACTTCCTTGCTAATAAAGTCTTATTACTTTCCTTAAAACAACTTGAAGTATGACTTCAAGAGTCACTTTTACCCTTCCTCTATTGTTTACAAATCTTTTCACTCAAAAACTTGACTCCTAGTGATCAAAAAAAGTCAAGCAATACCTTTGATATCAATGGCAAGAAAGTTTCCAAAAGAAAAAGAACTAACTGACTGTGAAGTACCTGAAGGCCTATTTAACCTTTGAAGTGAGAGGTATATAGAGGTTTTTGATAACAAAAGGACTTATTTTTCCCCTTCCAGTCACTGTTGGGCCTCTTAGAGCTATCGCTTTTATGGTTTTCTAGAGAATTTTGCCTATCTCAGTTTGACTCTGAATTTTTGATAGCACAAATCCTCACCAAAGGTGATTGGCTGATATGAAACATGTCAGTTTTTGGAATGTAAACAAGCTCCTATTGGTCTCACTCATGTATCTCAATACATCATTGGTGATGTAGAAAAGAAAGTTCTAGAAAAAGTGTTACTTCCAATCATATATGTTCAACCTTCCGGAAATAATTATAATACCGAAAAAAGAGTAATGTGTATGAAAAGAAGATTCAACTCACATCTCTCATTAAGTTTTTCAGGTAGTGAAAAGGCTTTCTTGGACAAAAGCTGAGGTCTCTAAGCTTCTATCCTGATTAGGCAAAGTTCTTGAAAAGATTTTTTTATCCCAGTTAGGTAAACTCTTCCGTAATATGGTGCTAAAGCCTTAACAGCAATAAGCAAATCCATACATTGGAAGAAGGATAAGTTTCTTAAACATTCTTCTTGAAGTCACTTTCAGGAATAGTCAAGTTCCTCAAACATCATGAAACTTAAAGAATATCCCAATTAGGCAAACCCCTTTCAAGAGAAAACTGTGAAATGGAGCTAGAACCTTTTGGAGGGCTTTGATTTACATTCCTCCCTTTTTTTCCCAGTGCCAACTTTAACAATTCATCGTTTTTTGAAATAATCTACAGTGACAAATTGTTGGCAATGACCCTGATTAACTTAGAGACACTACTACCAAGCTACTAGAAGAGTAAAATATTGTCCCCTAAATCTGACTTAAAGTACCTAGTTTAGGCTTAATTTTGTTTAGTCTGAGCTAGCTTAGTGGACTCCTCATATTTTTTAAGTAGTGTAGTCCTTTAACTAATAATATACAATAACGCGTTAGTCACTTTATGAAAGTCTGTAAAATATTTAGGTATTTCTCAATACCTCAATAAAGACATGCCATTGTGGTATGATTGCGAATTAAAAATATATATATATATATATATATATATAATATTAAAAAAATATAAAAATTTTAAAGTTCATTTCTTGAGAAGAATGCTAAATAACTTCTTAAAATGGTAAGTCACTCCAAAACACTGGAAACAGAGCCACATATATTCAATAGAGAAACTCAAACCATGGAATTGTGAACTCTCAAACACTAGATCTATTGTTCTGTTAGAAGTTACAAGAAAATATTTCACCAAAATTCTTATCAACAGAATGGAAAATATTTGCAAAAACAATAATATTCTCAGAGAACCAAACTATACAGGACTGTCAGGAGAAAGTACAGTAGAACCTATTTAGATTCTCAACAATATTTGTGAAGATATTAGAGAGAACAAAAAAGAACTGTGGAAACTTTTTCAAGATACTGCAAAAGCATATGATACAATTAGTCTAGACATACTGATAAAAGCATTGGAAAGAATCAAAGCCTCAAAAGGTTTCATAAACATTATACTGAGTCTCTTTCAAAATAGAAAATTTCAAGTCATATTCGAAAATGATCTCACAGAATCAATAGTAGCTGAAGATGGAATTGATCAAGGAGAAACTATCTCGTGTTTACTATAAAGAATTTCTATGATCCCCTTTTATGTAAAATCTAGAATAATACACAAAGAGGATACAAAATGTCAGTTATATGGAACCCTGACCTTAAAAAACAGACTACAAGAAGATTATAATCAAGGCATGCAGCTATAGCCTTTATGGATGACACAACATGGATAGCAAGATCTAAGGAGGCCATGGAAAAGATTCTGGAAACTGCAAGAATCTTTTATACAGCCAACGATTCTCAAATAAATGGCAACAAATCAGTTTTAGTCACTATTAATAATTCTAACAGCTATCCAAAAGAGGTAAAGGCTGGTACTGAAGAAGAAGTGGTCAAAGAGCTCGATAGAACAGAACAGGCTAGATTTTTAGAAATTTGGATAGGTAATCAAAAAATAGCAATTGAGCTTAAAGAAGTTAACATTATAACAAGAGCCCTTAAACATAAAAAAGTAATAAACAAACAAGCCCTATATATTCTGAATAGAGTATTAATACCTAGGATAGAATTTAGAATGAAATATAGCATATTGCCTTGGAAAATATGTAATACTTTAACAATAGCATATAGAAAACTTTTCAAGAATAAGAGTAGTTTATGCAGATCAATACACAATAGCATAATTCACCATCCAAAGATTCACAACTTGAAATATATTTGGATGTTACAAAGAAAAAGTCAAGTAACAGGACTTTGCAATAAACTAAATGATTCCAGACTAGCAGGAATTACAACAATCATTAGACTCAAACAAGCACAGATCAAAAACTGGGAACTGCTCAATCTACTAACCTACAAATCCTTAGGTCATCTAATAGATAAAGGAAACTTTCCACTCCAGGTGATCAAAATTGCTAAAGACATAGGAATAATATTTCATAGTTGAAAATGGCAAGATATCTTTGAATGAAAAAAGGGAAACTTTTGGATTGAAGAATATCTTGTACCAGAAGAATACAAAAAAGCTATACCATTACTTAGAAACAATCAGTTGATATATCTGGATCAGCTAATCAATCTGGAAACCACAAAAATAAGAAACTGGTGAATGCTTCAACTATTACAAGATACAAGCAAAGGACACATACTAGAATAGTTACAGATTATAACCAAAAATCTTCCAGAAGCACAACTAAAGCAACTTATAAAATCTGGAAGAGAAAATTATATAAAATAGGAACCAGAATACTCAAAAATAGACCCTAATCGAGACAAGCAGAAAAAATTATGGATAGTGATGGGAAACAAAAGAAATCAAATAACTTGGGGAAATTAAGACAAGAAAAAAAGGGAAATATCACAATAATAGAGCACTTTATCAATCACAACTCCAACAATGATTAGGAGACCAACTTACAAAAATATCAAGGATGTTCAGAAGGCAGAATACTAAATGGTGACTGTATCCTGAAAAAAGAAATAGGAGAAATATTTGTAATACCATATCTTAATACAAGAAAGTCTACTAGAAGAACATGAGACCTAAAAATTTCCAACTCCAAGTTAATACTTGAAAAAAGTATCAAAGAAGTGATTTACAACCAAAGCTCTCTAAAGATCCAAAATGATAGAGTAAATCATGTGGACATCGAAATCTGGAAAAGAGCTATTATCAAAGAATATATTAAAGAAGGAGTATATAAAGATCACCTAATAGATATACCCCAATGTAACCTTGGATCTAAAGAAAAGCTAATCTTCTATTCTGATAGATCACTTACTAATCACGGAAAAGATGACATGAAGATGGAAGCAGCCTGGATCCAAATAGGAAAAGAAGAAAAGAAAAGCAAGTTTTAAACAAGAGTAAACAATTGGCCCTCATCTATAAGAGCAAAATTGGTAGCAATTATAACAATACTCCTAGTAGTTCTTATTGAAAGCATGGTGGAGATTTACACAAATAGTCAAGATGTATCTCCAAGTGAAAATTCTTAAAAAAAGAAAATCTGAAAAGGATACACAAGAGATGGCTTAAAGAAAAAAATTGGTCCCTATGGGCATGTATGGTAGAGCCAACAAAAAAGAAAAACTTAAATCTAAAGCTCACTAAAGTCAAGGTACACTCAAACGACTCATATAATGAAGAAACAGATACCCTAGCTAAGGAAACCACAAAATTTCCACCAATTGAATGAAAAAATCTCACTTCACACAAAATTATAACTGAAATCAAGTGGCAAGAGACAACTTTAGATGATCCAAATAGACAGTTCCTTAAGAACATTAATAATAAGACAACAGCCTATCAGTGGACACAACAAAACAGAACAGAGAAAAAATGGAGTCACCAAATTTCAAAACACCAAGCTCACACATAGAACTTAGTATAGGAAAGGATCAATGATAGACACACGGAGAATACATTTTTTAAACAATCCCAACAAAGAAGCTTTCTTATCAAACTGGCCAATAACGAGCTACCCACTTTAAGTAAGCTAGCTGTAAGAAGACCAGATCTATACAAGCAAGTGAAATGCATTGCATATAGTCAACAAGATGAAACTATAAAACATTTGCTAGAATATTCATCTATAAAGATCAGCTACAAAAGGCATGGAACAAAGAAGTAGACGGAATCATTAGAAACTTTAAAGAGCTATTGTGGGAAAGAAAGAGAAAGACTAAAGAAAAAAATTCCAGGCTAAGCATTGATGACTGTGAAGAATTAGAAGAGTTTGACTAAAGTAGTGGGACAGACTTCTGGAACAAGTCAGAATATACTAAGTTTCTGTATTGGCCTTATAAGAAATGACCTTATCCTAGAAGTGGTAGATCTAAAATGTCAAGGTAAATACATAGGAAGAATAACAAGAAAGTGGATATTAAAAATGCAAAAAAGAGTTTGTAACCAAATTCAAAAAGAAATCTGAAACAAAAGATATGAAAAGGTAATCAAATGGAAACGAACACAAGAAATCAGTAATGAAGACAAAACAAAAAGACCTTGTCTTTCAGGCCAAAAAACTACACTCCAGAAGAAAAGAAATCCATTACCTAAAGAAGGAAACCTTGAAGATGAAAGCCTCTGAGAAATCCTAACAAGAAGAGTAGAGTATGGAATAAAATGGTTGGGTTTTAAGCTCTGTCAGAACTGCACAGAGTGATCTGCAGTAGTGATCTGCAGGCAATGAAGTTAACAGTTGGAAGGGTCTTTATATGAATTGCTAATGGAGCAATAAATCACTCCCGAAGTTGCACTTAGAGTTTTAATAATACTTAAAATAGAGACGAATGAGTTAGGTAAAGACTTAGCTTTAGCAATATATTTTGAATGTAAAGTATACACAAGTTTAATAAAGCACACATACCTAGTCTGACAGAGGGTTTAAATAAAAATAAAAATAAATATGTTTATAAAATAAATTGATTTTATCAAAATATATAATTAAAATTTATATAAGAAATATAAAAGTTAATATACTATGCTACTAAAAACTCTTTCTACTAATTCTCTAATCATACATAAAAAAAATATATTTATAAAAAGTTTTTTGCTTCTTTGCTAAAAAGTCTTTAATACTTTTCTTAAAACTCTTTGAAAAGTGACTTCAAGAGTCATTTTTATTCCTCCTTATTTGTTTACAATCCTCTTTGATCAAAAACTTGACTTTTGATGACCAAGAACAAATTAAGTAACACTTTTGATACTAATGGCAAGAAAGTTTTCAAAGGAAAAAGAATCAATAGTAAAGTATATAAAGGTCTTCTCCACCTTTGAAGCGAGAGATATATAAAGATTTTTGATAATAAAAGAACTTATTTTTTTCTCTTCTGATTACTTGTAGGCCTCTTAAAACTATTGTTTTCATAGTTTTCTGAAAAATTTTGTTTACCTTAGTTTGATCTTGAATTTTGGGTAACACAAATCCTTACCAAAGGTAATTGGCTAACATAAAACACATTGGTTTCAGGGAAAGTAAGCAAGCTTCTATTGATTATACTTACATGTTCCTATCACATCATGGATAATATATGAAAGAAAGTTCCAGAAGAAATTTCTTTTCAACTGCATTTATTCGATTCCAGGAAACAATTATGATATCAAAAAGTGTAATGGATTTATACAAAGAAATTTCATTCTTTCTCTAAGTTTTTAAAGTAGTAAAAAGATTTCCTAAAGTAGAAGCTAAGGTCTTTTAGTTTCTTTTAAACTATTCTAATCCAGTGTATGTTTAAATAAAAATCTATTTGATGTTACAGGTAATAACAAAGAAGACTCTTTTTGAGATCCAAATGAAGTAAAAATGAATATTTCAATCAAACAAGACTCCTTTTAAGAAAAGACTGTAAAATAAAAAAGAATCTTTTGAAGGGCTTTGAATTGTTTTTTATTTTCCCTCTTCTCCAGTTCAACTTTAGCAATTTATCATTTTTCAGGATGATTGACAATGGCAAATTGTTGACAATGACCCTGATTAACTTAGGGGCATTATGTCAAACTACTAGGAGAGCATAATATTATTCCTAAATCTGATTTAGAGTATCTGGTTGAGATTTAGTTTTGATTAGTCTGAATTAGCTTAATAGAATCTCATATTTTATAAGTAGTATAGTCCTTCAATTAATAATATATAAAGATGAGTTAATAGTTATGAGAGAATATCTGTGGATTATTTTGATATTTTTTCAAGTATTTTAATAACGACAAGTTATTTTAATATGATTGTAGGTTAAAAAAATAAATATATAAATAAAACAAAAGTTAATATACTATAATATTGTATATATAAAAAAAAAACTAAAAAAAAACTCTTTCTGCTGATCCTCTGACCACATACAAAAAAGATGTTCACAAGAAGTTTTCATACTTCTATGTTAATAAAGTCTTAATACTTTCTTTAAACCAACTTG
>CAJVPT010002965.1:0-16249 GCA_910592055.1 Acaulospora colombiana
ATATATTTTTAATCTGTAACATACTATAATAGCTTGTCATTATTGAAAAATTAAAACAAAATCTACAATAGTTTACAGATTTTTACAAAATGATTAATTCATTTTTATATATACTGTAAGTACTTTAAGTCAGATTTTAGAAACAATATTACATTCCCCTAATAAATTAGTTATAATCTCTATTTATTAATATTATTATTAATAGTTATTATTATTGATTGATCCAAAAACCAACAAATTGTTAAGTTAAAAAAAAAAGGAGATTTATAATTAAAAAAAGAGAACAATTCAAGATCCTATCAAAAAAGTCAAAAAACAAAGTTATTCTCTTTTTAAAAGAATTGCCTGATTGAAATTTTTTTTTTTTTTGCTTAAACCTTGAAAAAAATTTTTTTTGTAATTACGTGTAATATTGGATAAATCAATCCAATTAATTTTTTATTTAAATGAGTATCAGATTAGAATATTTTAAAAAAAACCTTTAAACTTTATTTTTTGTTTATTAAAGTTTTATAATTACTTAAAAAACTTAGAAAAAAGATGGAAATTTGTAATCTATATTACCTATCTCTTAATTTTTGATATTATAAATATTTTCCTTAAGGAACTTGGATTTTTAAAATATTCTTTTCAATTACTAATAATATTATCAAGACATGTGAATATGATCAATATAAGCTTATTTATATACGTATATATATATATATATTTTTTAAATGCTAGCTTATCCTCACGTCGGTTTGGTTCCTTTATTAATTATCAAGATATGTTCTAGGGACAACCAGAATTACTAGTTACCTGTACTGTCTAAGGATTTACAGATCAATTAATAGTACAAAGAGCATATATTTACATCTCACCCAATCAGAATAGGGGAACTATATTACTATCTAGTGTAGAATTACTCTTAATTCTTAACAAAGTTGAGAAGGGTAAATGTATACTACCAAATTAATGGATCACAACTAATGCTTCCTCCTAGCAAACCGGCACTTCCTAGGGGATACCATGGAATGGTCTGTTGCTATCCTTTTGGGGAAACTAACATACCAAGAACTTGCCTAAGATATCCAGCATTATTGGTATTAGGGGTTTCTTATATAAGGTCTGAAAATCTTGTTAGTGTTGAGAAGAGAAAGGAAAAAAGAAAAAGAAAATATATATAGATCTGTCCTGTGTCTTGACTGGGACGTGGTCTTGTATCACAGAACTCCTGTCATCCATCTATTGAGAATCTGTTTTGTATGATCCTTGTGTTTTTGTGGATGGTCAGGTCCATCTTTACGTGCAGTCCATGGGACAGACAGTCCATAGGCTTGTTTACTCTTCCTTGATGATCAATGATTTAAGAGGTTGCAGTGTCTTGTATCCACTTGCACCAGCATATAACTCATGGTGGACCCCAAGTTCTTATGGAGCTGAAGAAATGTATTCAGACACATGAGATGGCCAATGAGAGTTTGTTTATCAATCTTGTTCAACACGTTTTGTGTCGACCAATCAGAATCAATGGAATTCGTGCTACTCGAAATTTCAGAGTCAAGCTGGAATAGGTAAAATTCTCCAAAAAGCTATGAAAAGTGGTAGCTCTAAGAGGGCACACAACTATTCGAAGAGTGGAAAATGAGTCCTTTGAATGAGAGAAACCCTTTCTCAGGTACTTTGTCTTGTTCCTTCACTTTATCTGATAAGTGGCAAGTACTCTGCTATTGGTCCTTCTCCCTTGAGGAACTTTCTTGCCATTGGTAGTTAAGGTGAGTGCTGGACTTTGCAGGCCACCAGAGTCCAGTCTTGTTTGTAGGAGATTGTAGACAATATGGGGGAAGTAGTGGAGTCTTGAAGAAAACCCTTCAGATTGGTTTAAAGAAAGTATTAAGACTTTATTAGCATAGAAGTGACAAGACTTCTGCGAACATCTTTGTTGTGTGTAGTCAGAAGATCAGCGGGAAGAGTCAGTGCTTATTTATATTTAAAATTTAATATGTTTTATATTAATCAATAATCTTTAGTGAGAATTTGTACTACTCAAACTTCAGAATTAAATTGAAATAGATAAAATTACTTTAAAAATTGTAAAACTAAAAGATTTAAGAAGGTTAAGATAGTTAAAAAGGAAAAAAAAACAAATCTTTTTATTATACAAAATTTCCATAAATCTCTTACTACAAAGGTTAAAAAGACTTTCAAATATTTTAATAAGTTTTTTCTTCTTTTGAAACTTTCTTGCTATTGATATTAAAGATGTCATTTAATTTTTTTTTGATTACTGGAAGTTAAGTTTTTAAGTTAAAAAATATATAAACAATAGAAAAAAAAATATAACCAATTCTTAAACTTTAAATTGTTTTAAGCAAAATATTAAGACTTTATTAATAAAGAAGTAAAAAAAACTTTTTGCAAACATTTTTTTATATGTAGTTAAAAAATTAGCCATTAAGTTTTTTTTTTTTTTTTAACACACAATTATATTATAATAGCTTGTCTTTATTGAAAAATTAAACCAAAATTTATAACAGTTTACAAATCTTTACAAATAACTAATTCATTTTTATACATACTGTAAGTACTTCAAGTCAAATTTTAGAAACAATATTGTACTTTCCTAATAAATTGATTATTATTACTATTTATCAAAATTATTGCCAACAGTTTATTACTGTTAATTAATTTAAAAACCAATAAATTGTTAAATTAAAAAGGATAAAGAAGATTTATAATTAAAAAAAGGAAACAATTCAAGACTTTATCAAAAAAAGTCCAAAAATAAAGCCATTTTTCTCTCAAAGGAATTGTATAATTAGAATATTCTTCTTACTTTACTTAAATTTCAAAAGAAATTTTCTTTGTTATTACTTATAATATTAAATGAGTCAATTCAACTGATCCTTTATTTAAGTAAGCATTAGATTGAAATATTTTAAAGAAAGTATTCCAATCTTAACTTTTGTCTATTAAAGCTTTGTTACTATTGAGAAACTTAAGAAAAAAACAAGAATTTATAATTTATATTACTCATCTTTTAGTTTTTTAATATCATAACTATCTTCCTTAAGGAATTTGAACTTCTGAGAGATAAATATTTTTGAACCATTTTTTTTAATTATCAATAATATCATTGAAATATATAAATGTAATTAATAGAAATATATTTATATTTTAAAAACTAACATGTTTCATGTTAGTCAATTATCTTTAATAAGGATTTGTCTACTCAAAATTCAGGATCAAACTATGATAGGTAAAATTTTTTAGAAAATTATAAAGGTGAAAGCTCTATAAGAACTAGAACAGTTCAAAAAAAAGGAAATAGTTTTTTAATTATAGCAAAATCTTTAAAAATTGCTTACTTCAAAGGTTAAAAAGACTTCCAGATACTTTACAATTAGTTTTATTTTCTTTAAAAACTTTCTTGTTATTAAAGATGTTACTTGACTTTTCTTGATTACTAGAAGTTTGTAAATAATGAGGAAAGAATAAAGATAATTTTTTAAGTTAAATTTTAAGTTGTTTTAAGAAAAGTATTAAGACTTTATTAATAAAAAAGTAAAAAAATTTCTTGCAAATATTTTTTTTATATATTATCAAAGAATGAGTAAAAAGAAGTTTTTTTTTTATTGACTTGTGGGTCAATAGTACAGTAGTAGTGCTCTCAGATCGCAATCACAAGGTCTATAGTTCAATACCATTTAAGAATCAAAATCAAAAAATTACCTTCTGATCAGGTTTGATTGGTTATCCTATGAAAGTCATACCCAATCATCCAGAACAAGTTTGAAATCAAGTTAGGCTGCAGGAAGATGTGACTTCTGGCCTTTCATCAATCAGGGGCTGAGATTTACAATTATACTATCAAAAGAATTATATAAAGAAAGGCTTCTGGTCTAGCTTATCATAGATGCCCCAAGATCCCCTGCCCTGGTAGTCTCCAGGACCCCCACTCTTCTAGCTTAGGATATTCCAATCTAATGCTCCGCTTAATTGAAAATCAGTTAATAGGAACTGATCCGATACCACAGGTGATGACAAAGAAGATAATGTGCCCCCTTCTGAGGTCTGAGCAAATAATATCTGAGAATATTGGAGAGTATTACACATCCCATTGGGTACACACAAAAAAGGACTAGCTTAGTAAAACATTAAAAATCTTGTAAGCTCAATACTAACTAGCCTAGCATAGCTGTTGATGACTATATATTAACCATCTGGCCCCTAAGTAGGTCTGCCCACTTAAGGAGTGATAGTAGATCTATCTAGAACAAACCATGATAGATTATCATTAATCTGCATATATATAGAAATATATAAGTTTGTATAAGATAATTGACATAATGCTAAGGATTTTATTATCCAGACATTAAGTTAATTCTTAATAAATAGCTCGCATCTAATACCAGTTGTGGTTTAAAAAAAAAAAAAAATTTTTTTTAAGCTCTCTGTCAGACTAAGTATATATACTTTATTAAATTTTTTGTATACTTTATATTAAAAATATATTGCTAAAGCAAAATCTCCATCTAAATCACTTGTCACTATTTTGAAATTTATCAAAACTTTAAGTACAACTTTGAAAGTGATTTATCACTCCATTAGTAGTTCAAATAAAAATCCTTTCAACTATTAATTTTATTGCTTACAAATTACTACTGCTGATTATTCTGTGAAGTTCTAACAGAGCTTAAAATTCAATCACTTCATTCTATATTTTACTTTTTTTGTTAAAATTTCTTGGAGGCTTTTATCATATTCTAGATTTTTTTCTTCTGATAGTAATTTTCTTTTCTTGAAGAACATAATTTTCTGGTCTGTGAAACTTAAAAATCATTTAGTCTTATCTGCTTTAATAATTTCTTGTAACTATTTCAATTCAATTATTTTTTTATATCTTTTGTTTCAAATTTTTTTTTAAACTTGGTTGCAAACTCTTTTTTATATATTTAATATTCATTTTCTTGCTTCTTTTCTTATATGTTTTCCATAGCATTTTAGGTTTACCATTTCTAGAATGGAACTACTTTTTATTAGGCTGGTATAAAAACTTAAAATATCTTGATTAGTTTTAGAAGTCTGTTTCACTAGTCTAAAGATCTACTTGTCAAACTTCTTGAGTTCTTTTCAGTCATTAGTAATCAATCTGATACTTTTCTCTACAACTTCTCTTTTTCTTTCTTGCAAAAGTCTTTAAAGTTTTTTATTAATAAATTAAATTTTTTTTTAACCCTCTATCAGGCCAGTTATATGTACTTTATTAAACAATTGTAAGCTGTATAAATAATATGAATTGCTAAAGCTAAAACTTTAACCAGCTCACTCGTCTCAGTAATTATTCTAAGTACAACTTTGGAAGTGATTTTTCACTCCATTAAAAGTTCAGGTGAAGACCCTTCCAACTTTTAATATCATTGCCTACTTTTTATTAATAAATTAAAATCAGCCATTAAAAAAAAAATATATATATATATTTATTTAAAACTCTTTATCAGACTAGACATATGTACTTTATTAAATATTTGCATATTTTATATTATAAAATATATTGTTAAAGCTAAATTTTTATCTAATTTACTTATTTTTATTTTGAAATTCATTAAAACTTTAAGTACAACTTTGAGATTGATTTATTGTTCTATTAATAATTTAGATAAAAATTCTTTTAATTGCTAACTTCACTACCTATAGATCACACTATAAATTATTCTATAATATTCTAATAAAGTTCAAAACTCAACTACTTTATTTCATACTCTATCTTTTTTATTAAAATTTCTTTAAGACTTTTATTTTCTAGATTTTCTTTTTCTGATAATAGTTCTTTTTTCTTTGAATAACATAGTTTTTGACTTGAAGAATATAAAAATCTTTTTGTCTTATTCACTTTACAAATTCTCTATATTTGTTTCTATTTAATTATTTTTTTATATCTTTTGTTTCAAATTTTTTTTTAAACTTGATTGCAAACTATTTTTTGTATCATTATTATCTATTTTTTTGTTTTGTTTTCTATATATTTTTCATAATATTTTAGGTTTAATATTTTAAAATAAAGTTATTTTTATAAGGTTAATACAAAAACTTAGAATATATTGACTAGTTTTAAAAGTCTATTTTATTAGTTTGAAGATTCACTTGTTGAGCTTCTTGAATTCTTCTTAATTATTGATAATTAGTCTAATACTTTTCTTTTTGATCTTTTTTTTTCTTTCTTATAAAAACTTTTTAAAGTTTATAAAAATTCAATTTATTATTTTATTCTATATTACTAATAGTTGATCTTTATAGGTTTAATATTTTAATAAATATTCTATAGTTTTTTTTGTTAATTATATACAATATATTTTACTTGCTTATATAAGTCAGATTTTCTTATAATCTATTTATTTAATATTAATAACTTGTTATTAGTCAGTTTGATAAAAAATTTTTTTTATTAAAATTTTTTGAAAAATATATTTCATATATATCTATTTTTAATTTTTTTCATATCAAATTCCATATATGAACTTGATATTCTGAAATTTAATGGCTTCATTTTTTTCAATTTTATTTTACTATATTTACTTGTAAACTATTATTTTATTATTAATATTCTTGATAAATTATCTAATTGAATTATCTAAAGTCTTATTTTTACTTAATTTTTAGAATAATCTTATATAAGTTGAAATTTTTTTATTCAATTGACAAAAGTTTTAGGACTTATTTAGCCAAAGCATTTGCTTTTTTATTAGAAGAATAATTGGAATATACTTTAACTTTAATAAACTTCAAATCTATGCTTTTTTTTTTATTAGCTCTACTACTTATTATATGTTCAAAAAGATCAATTTTTTCTTTTAACTATCTTTTATATATATTTTTTTGAATTCATTTTTTCTATTGTCTTTTATTTGAAGATTAGTCCTGACTATTTATATAAATTTTAATTGTACTATCAATAGAAACTATCAGAAGTATTTTTATAATTGTTATTTTTTTTTTTTTTTTTAACCTACAATCATGCTACAATGGTATGTCTTTATTGAAATATTGAGAAATATCTAAATATTTTATAGACTTTCACAAAGCGACTAATTCATCATTGTACATTATTAGTTAAAGGACTACACTACTTAAAAAATATGAGGAGTTCACTAAACTAATTCAGACTAAACAAAATTAAGTCTAAATTAGGTACTCTAAGTCAGATTTAGGGAATAATATCTTGCTCTTCTAGTAGTTTGGAATTAGCCTTTAAGTCAACCAGGATCATTGTCAATAGTTTGTCACTATTGATTATTCTGAAAAATAATGAATTGCTAAAGTTGGCACTAGAAAAAAAGAAAGGGAAATACAATTCAAAGCCCTCCAAAAGGTTCTTGTTCTATTTTATAGTTTCCTCTCAAAAGGAGTTTGCCTGATTGGGATATTCTCTAAGCTTCATGATATTTAAGAAATTTAGTCATTCTTGAAAGTGACTTCAAGAAGAATATTTAAGGAACTTATCCTTTTGCAAATGTATGAATTTACTTATCACTAGTAAAGCCAGCACCATATTATGAAAGGGTTTGTTTAACTGGGATAAAAAAATCTTTTCAAGAACTTTGTTTGACTGGAATAGAAGCTTGAAGACCTCAGCTTTTATCCAAGAAAGTCTTTTTATTACCTAAGAAACTTAATAAGAAATGGGAGTTGAATCTTCTTTTTGTATCCATTGCTCATCTTTTGATATTATAATTGTTTCCTGAAGATTAAACATACATGATTGGAGGGATACTTTTTCTAAAACTTTCTTTTCTACATAATCAGTAATGTATCGAGATATATAAGTGTGACCAATAGGAGGTTGTTTATATTTCAAAAACTGACGTGTTTTGTATTAGCCAATCACCTTTGGTGAGGATTTGTGCTACTAAAAATTCAGGGTCAAACTGAGGTAGGCAAAATTTCTCAGAAAACTATGAAAGTGATAGCTTTAAGAGGCTCACAAGTGACTGGAAAGGAAAAATAAGCTTTTCTATCATTAAAAATCTCTATATACCTCTCGCTTTAAAGATTAAATAGGCTTTCAGGTATTTCACAGTCAGTTCTTCTCCTATTGGGAACTTTCTTGCCATTGGTATTAAGGTATTGCTTGACTTTTCTTGATTACTAGAAGTCAAGTTTTTAAGTGAAGAGGTTTGTAAACAATAGGGAAAGGGTAGAAGTGACTCTTAAAGTCATACTTCAAGTTGTTTTAAGAAAAGTATTAAGACTTTATTAGCAAGGAAGTATAAAAACTTCTTGTGAACATCTTTTTTGTATATTATACTATAGATTTAGTTATCCCTCAAATGTTAAGTTAATTCTTAATAAAGTTTGTATCTAATACTAGTTATGGTTTAAGAAAAAAATAGAATAAAGAAATAAAATAATATCTGCTATATAAATTATTACTTTGGCTTAAATATTGAATCTATCTTATAAATCAATAAATATATACTAGTTAAAAAATATTTATTTAACATAATGCCACTCATATAATATTTATCAAAAAATAAATAATTCAGTATATTAATGACATAAATAAATTGTCAATCAATTTTTATTATATAATTTGACATATAATTTGGTATAAATAAATTATTAATCAATTTATATTATACTGTATAATTTGACATTTTTTTTTTTTTTTTTTTTTAAGCTGGCTTGGCCAAGTTTATTAGCAAGTTTTACTATATGAATACATCTGATCAGAAGAAAACAATAATATGCTAGTAAACTAATGATAGGTTTGAAAACCACCTCATGGCTAAGTCATCTTTAAATAGAGACCTAATAAAAGAACTATTAAGGCGATATAAAATTTTAAAGAGGGGGTTGCTGTATGTATTGAATCTAATTTATCTAACTTAATCCTAGGAAGGATAAAGGAGGGGTTGTATTTGTTACTCTACTCTGTTAACTCTATTTAGAGGAAAAAATTGAAGCTAAGGCTGTACAAATTTAAACAGGGGTAAAGATTTTGCATTACAAAAAAGGTACCAAAGGGAAGAGAGGAAATGGTTTGATTATGGGTGACTTGAAGACACACTACTACTATTATATTGATACTATAGGCTGGTTACTCTTCGAGGGCTTCATTGATTTAGGATGCAGTGCCTATTTCTTTATTGCTTTCAGTACCTCTATGTTGTGGTCCTTGTTTACCAGTTCTTGTCTTTTTTTTTCATACCCTATCCAGTATGGGATCTTCTGCTGATGTTCTTCTAAGTAATGATAAGTCAGGTTTCAGAGGGCTCTAGAATATAAGGAAAGTGAATAAGTATTGGAATATTAGGGGCCCATTATCCAACAATCTGTCCTTCTTTATCATTGCAATAACTTCAGCCTAGAAAGAAAAATCTTGATACTTTCAGTGTGCACCTTGTTGGACTTGATAAATATCATGTATTTTCCCTAAAGTACTACCATCAGTAGAGATTGAATCATTTATCTAATGTCCTATTGTGGCGTATTCTTCCCATGACTTTTATTTAGCAAATTTTAATTTATATTTGACCTAAAGTCTACTCAGTAACAGTACATATATTCATATATCCCCTTTTTTCCAGGTATATATTACTTTGTTATATATTGTATACACTAAATAAATACTATATACATCAACTATTCTTAACATACATCTATATTAAGCTATTTATCTAGACTATATTATATATATAAGTACTACCTTATCAAAAAGCCATGCAATTCCTTCTTGATTGTTCCCAGCACAATTTTTTCTGTTTCTCGTACCAAGAGCAGGCTGGTTATCAGGCCATCAAATTTTCTTTATTTCTGGATCCAGTATTTTGGTTCTTCGGAGTGGTCCATATGTTTCTTTTCTTATCAAGGCCTCCCAGTAGTTAAGATAGTGGCTGAAGGCAAAGTCAAATGCATATAGTAGTGGCACTTTATCAGTCAGTTGGATCTGCTCTTTTTATTTCCAGAGACAAAGTTGCCAATTCAGGATAATCTTAGCTTGACTTCGGAGATTGGTCCAATCACAATCTTTTTATAGATCATCTATATAATCAACAGGTTCCCTTCCTACTAATCAGTAGCTATAATCAGAAACATTAGTTATATATAGTTAGGTCAACGGATAGATATTCATGCCTCCTGTAAAGTTTGAACTTGTATCTTTTTATTTGACCTATGGAGTGCTACTCACTGCATTATTATCCATAGATCACTATATAATTTGACATAAATAAATTGTCAATCAATTTTCACTATATAATTTGACATTATTTGCCATATTTGTACCATTTTTACTATATATTTCATTAAAAATTTTCTCAAAAAATTATTAAATATTTACCAAAATTTCAATTTTATCAAATTTTAATTATATATTATATTTATAATTTAAAGGAATTATAGCTACACCACTCTTTCCACTAATCATTTGGTGCAGTACGAAGTCACAATCCACAAAACACTACGCATGCACAGACAAGCCTAAAAGTTTTACATGAACTCCAAATGAAGTCTCCGGAGTAACACTAGCTATACACGAAGCTAATACAATAAAAACTTCCTTAGCAAAAACAACGAAAAAACTACCCAGATCTCGAAAATCAACATCAAACCACTACTGTGACCCACGGCGACAAAAAACACCGCCAACAACTTAATAAACACCAACATCATAGACAACACACACCTAGTCATAGAAACAGAAATCCCCCTGACACAACCTTAAATTCGCAAGACAATAATGACCTAGAGAAACTCACCACTAACTGCAAAAATCGTATAGAAGTGACTGCACTGTACCCTCCAAAACCACACCACAACCCAAAAACTGGGATGACATAGTTGCAGCCGAGGCAGAACACAATCTCAATGGTGAGAAAAAAACTCCTGCACTCCAACAATAATAGTAATCCGGCTATGGCTGGCAGACATACACCAACAAATGACAGAGGTCAATTTCTCCCCTGGCCCACTCACGCAGATCCTTTTCCCCTGGAGATCTGACCAGTAACAGAAGATGGCTGACTACCATTAACCTGTCTGATCTACCCAGCAGGAATGAACAAAAAAAAGTTGCCCTAGCCAAAACCGAAGTAAAGGATCTAAAAGGACTAATCAACATATGAATCATTCAAAGAAAGGAAAATAAAGAAGTCTACATGCTTTGAGACAATGATATATTGGCAACAGAAGCATGCAATTGAGCTATCGGTATTATCCCAGAAAAGAAGCTAACTATAAAAGCCCAATCTACAAACAACTGTCACACCAATGGAATCATATTATGAGATATTCTACTTCAAACCAGAACACAGGATATTCACAATCATTTCACCAAATTCGAAGAAATCCAGGAAATCATTCTTAAAACAAATGCCATATGGCAAACAGCAATGGTACAATTTACCTCATTTCAAGCCAAATAACAAGCTCTCTCTAACTGGGCTATATACATCGGGACTAAGTCAGTAAGGATTTTTGATGCAGAATAAATACCCGAACAGATAAGAGATATCAACGATATGCACTCTGACTATGTAATCTCCCTGCAGGTACCACAGCCTATGACCTCAGAGAAATAATAACAATAGTCAATGGAAAATTCTACTACATACTATGAAACAATAACTATCAAAGGAGACGCTACGCAATAGTCTCTTTCTTAAAGGAAACAGACCTCAAAACAGCCATTAATACAAACCCACCTTACAGGATGTTGAACTTAAATGGGTCTCTATGCAAATCAAAACCTGTGCAATATGTCAATCTACAGAATATCTCGTAACGAGTTGTCATATCCATTAACAACAAAAAGAAAAAGCGGAGCACAACAGAACTATCACCAATAAATTTGGCAAACTCTATAAAAAATTCAGATCAGCCAAAACAAATAATATTATAGCCCTAACAATCCCTCACTGACAGAAAACTACTGCACAGGGAAAACTATCAGTCAGGCTCTCCTATGCAGAAATAATCAAGCAGGCCACATAATCAGAAGACCCAAACAATGTAGATAATCCCCACAATGACAAAATATATGATGTATTATAAAAGATCTTAGGAAAATTGATAATATAGAAGACAAAATCGCAAATATAAACAACTGTATCGAAACTCTAGAAACATATTTGGACAATCCAGCCAATGACAATAACTATGAATCAAGCCTTAATGGAAATCAAATGGAAGATTAAGAGCAAGGTTCACAGAGAGAAACTTCCTCCACTCCAGATACACAAACACCATTCGTCATCCCGATTGAACAAGTATCAAGTCAACAATATCTATCAGATGTAACAAAAATTTTAGCTTGCTATGCAAAACTTAGGCACATAATACAATAGCAATATTACTTTCAATCAGGAGTACCAACCACTTTCCATGGACTCAGATCAACAATGAAAGATAAACCAAATAATAATCAAATGTCTCTGAAGACAAACAAAAACAAACCAAACACTCTTTCAATAAATACTTCCTCTACAAGAATCAATTCATTGCTTTTCCTCAATCATCATAACCACAACCATCCAACCAATTCCCCTGAACAAACACCACAAATAAACTAACCATTTATAGAGAACATCAATAAAATTAAAACAGACAAAAACCATTCTGGACAGTCACTACACTGAACTAACGAGACCTTAATAAAATAGACAAAAAAGAGATATGAACAGAAATGTGGAAACAAAACCAATGAGATATCATTATATCTACTGAAACAAATGGACTTGGAAAATTATACACCTGGAAAACAGAAGGATACACCTCTTGGTGGACATGTAGCAATACAAATGGATCTAGTGTAGATATAGCAATCAAACAAAAATTGGCAGACTACATCATCGGGAAGCAAATAGTCAATGGCCGCATTCTCTGCATCAACCTAGCCTTTTCAAAGAAAAGATACTGCAGAGTAATTGGGGTTTACTCAGCTGACAGCTCAGGTAGAGAAAGAGACAGTATCCAAAAACAAGTAATTCACCTTGTCAAGCAGCACAACAGAGAGAACTGGCATATGATTATTGCAGGCGATTTTAACACATATCCGAACCCTCGTCTAGATAAACTTAGCTTCAATAGGAAAATCAACAGGAAAACTGAAAACATTTTCTTCAACTCTCTTGAGGAACTCAGTTTCCTTGACACTTTCAGATACTACAACCCCACAACATGAAGCTATATATGGTCATCACAATATACACACAGTAGAATCAATGGCATATAGATCAACACCAGACTTATATGGGCCTCCATAGATGCATATATCTACAACAGCTGGAAAGACATTATTTCCATAGATCATAAAGCACAAATCAGCATTATTGAGACATAACAAATTGAAACACCATACACCCATTCAAGAAAACCCAACAACAACATAGGATATAACTGGTTCAACACAAATCCAAAAGTATGAAACAAGTTCCAGGAGGACCTGAAAGTCTTTGCAGAAACATGAAAGAAAGATATTGACAACAAGATACTCTCAACCGATAATAACTGGAATATACTCAGAGAAGCAATCTTATCATGTGCAAAGAAATACATAAGGAAGATAAAAGAAAACAGTGTTAACAACAAAGAACAACCCTAAAGCCAAGACTAATCATTCTTATTTAACTTTCTAAGCTCAGGAAAGAAGCAATTAAACTAAAAGTTAACCCAGACAACTGAACCCATACGAAAGTAGAAAAGCTACATTAAGCAATATCACAAACATTGCCAATATCAAGACTGATCCACAACACCAGCACCAATGAATATATCAAAGTCATCGATGAATAGATACACATTGCCAAGATGGGTTTTAAAAAAGATATACACTTACAAATCCAACAGGACATACAAAAACTCAAAACCACTAGAGAAAAATGGTTAAGTACAGATAAAAAAAGTATTATTAGAGCCATCCTGAGTAACCCTAAACGCAGTATAATCACTAGCAAACTAATAAAGAAAGAAAATGACAATAAAAGAATTATAGTTTCTGAACCTGCTGAAATCAAACAAACCATAAAAGATCACTTCGAGCAATGAACCAGAAACAGAAACATAATCAATTATAAAGGTACAATTTAGAAGCAAGAGTATTACCCCATCCCTACCATAGACCCAGACTAGTATGAAAGTACATTATAAGATATATCAACATCAAAGGTTAAGCTTACTATAGCAAATACCATGATCCCCAACCTCACAAGATTCTTTAATAAAATTCTGCACACACAGAACATTCTCAAAGAATGGAAAAAAGGAACCATATATCCAATCCCAAAACCAAAAGACTGGCAACATGACATTAACATAATCCACCTAATTACCCTCCTTAAAATTATCAAAAAAATATTTACCAAAATAATAACAAATAGACTAACAAAGGTATGTATAAAATATTCAATACTCTCAGAATATAACTGGTCATCTTATCTGGATATAGCACAAAAGAACCAATCACAATCATCAACAGCATCTTGGAAGATGCACGCGAACAGAAAAAATTCTGCCATATATTATTTTAAGACATGAGTAAAGCCTATGATACAGTAAATATTCAAAGACTCACATTAGCCCTAAAACGAATCAAAGTATCAAAACAAATAAGAAACATCATAGAAGCATGCTTCACAGACAGACAAAACACAGTTATCATATATTTTGGAAACACTGAGCCCTACAAGGTACAGGAAGGTATCGACCAGAGTGACACAATATTACCAATTCTTTGAAGAATATACTATGATCCATTAATTAACAAAATTAGTAGAATGGATGGATATACTCTCCTTTCTCCTGGCAATATAGCAGATAGAACCTTACAAGCAAGAAAAATAAACATTTCCATTACAGCATACATGGATGACACAACCTTTATAACATAGAGCAAGGAAGCAATAGAGCTTTTAACCACAATCAGCAGCTCATTCTACCACCTAAATGATATCATGTTAAACCCCTCCAAATCTGAATTACTCATTATCAATGACCAGAAAGAACCTATCCTATTCCAGAACTACCTCATCGAACCCACACCCAATAACAATGCCATTCGAGTTTTGGGAATATGGCATGAAGAAAAAGGACGAAAAAATTACCAATGCCAACTTATTAGAAAAAAATCAATAGCATGTGTTGGACATTAAGAGGCAAGCAGCTTACAGACAAAATGCATAGTTATATGATCAATCATATTCTCTTTTCACAGATTGAATATCTGCTACAAAATCTCATACTCTCAAAAGAGGAGTTAGTAAAGATCGATGCCAAAATTAGAATGAATTTTAGAAGAAGAGTCAATTTAGCTATTATGTGTTCCAATTTAATACTCCACCTCATGACATCATACAATATTATGGAACTGAATACTCGACAACTACAGAAATTTACAAATGACTATCAAAACTTACATGATGCAAAAAACAGCACTGGAGTGATTACTAGACTCAGAACTCAAAAATTGCAATATGGCACATGATAGAAAACTAGCATTATAGTAAGCTGTCCAAGGCTTCACAAACCAGGACATAGCTTCATCCAAGATGGCCTCAGACTCATGCAAAAAGACAATATACAAGTTCAGAAATGTCAGCCGGAAGACTTGCCATGCATAGACAGATATCTTGAATGTATTATGGACAATAATTGGATAAATCAGCATCAACACAGCCTCAAGAAACACAAAATATGCTAGGTGGAACAGGCCTTAGACACTTTCTAAACAAAAACAATTCCATAGCATCAAGTTGACTATAAAAACACTAATACAAATAAAAGGAAGGAATCAGGCTGATACAAAGAAATCTGCATCAAAGTCAATGAAATGATAGTCCAAGGTTCAATAGTAACAGGACTCAACCCGCTAGCACAATATATATCCAAGAACCTAGGAATCCAAAAGCAAAGAATGGTTTGTCTTTGAAAAGGCTGGACAAATTGTAACTGGTCAAAAGGTCTGTCACAGCAAGGATACGATCAAACTAAGACATTATAAGGTTATAGATAAATCACCACTGGAACCATGCAAAGGTTGTTACCTCACCACCTATACAGATTAAAGAGGACCTAACTGTTGTATTGAGACATCAACAGTATCCCTGTTCACAACTCTGGTTATCTGAACCATCAAATCCAATCAAGATACAAATAGCCTACTAAAAAACAGATTACAAATATTTCTATACAGTTGGCAAAAGTGGTGGCAACAGCCAAATGCTACCCTAGACTCCATAACAATCGCCCAAGAAACTGTAACTATAAAATTACTCAA
>CAJVPT010002966.1:0-16248 GCA_910592055.1 Acaulospora colombiana
GCTGGAAGTCCTCTGGAGATTTACGTTCAAAGATCTTTGAAAATCTTCACCTAAAAATTTTCCTAATAAAGGTCTCCTTTTTATTTCAATCAGGTAATAAAACCAAATAGTCTCTAGTTTATATTAAGCTCCAATCCTTTGATTGCAGTTGAAAATATATTTTTTCAGAAGTTGTTAAAAGATATCACAATTGATGAGGATCCCTATCACTTTCAAAACCCTTCTACCATTATAAGATAAAAGGATTATTAAAAAATCTGACCTTTTGGATAATAAAAGATATATATTAGTAAAATTCCTTTAATTAGATATGATTGTTGGAAAGTATTATACAGAAACAATATGACTCGGTTCCTACTAAATTACATAAGAATTTAGGATCTATTATAAGTTAACTTTCTATCACAGGTGAATAAAAAATCATTGTTCAAAAAAAATTGAGATCAAGTGTGTCCTGAAAGTAAAGACAACCACTAGGTAATAAGTCTCCTCAAATAGTACACGAGAAGAAAATCAAGATCAAGAATAGATAAGTTTTTCAAATAATCAGAAAAAAAAAGGATATTTTAATCAGGTATTTCTTATTGAGAAGAGGTCTTGAGAATTAGGTCTTTGAAGGAAGCTAGAAATCTTTTTTTCAATTTTTACCTTTTTATTTTTTTGTTGTTTATTTAAAAATTTTTAAATATTCCCCTTTTCTTTTTTTTTTCAACTTATCTTTTTATAGTTTTCTGTATTCCAGTGTCTTAATCAGATATACAGTAGTGACAAATTGCTAGCAATAATGCAATAGATTAGAAGGGTTTTTATCCAAAAATATTACAAAGCGAAATATTGTTCCCAAACAAACTTAGAAGCTCTTATATTTATGATAAGTTAATTAGATTAGAATAATAGTTTGGCTGTAGTATATATTATGCTACTTGAGTGAAAATATACTTATGTTTTTAATTTATTAATAAACTAATAATCTAATCTAACTATGGATACTCAAAAAAAAAAAAAAAACCAAAAACTCTTTCTACTGATTCTTTGATTACATACAAAAAAGATGTTCGCAAGAAGTTTTTTTTTGCTTTTTTTGCTAAAAAGTCTTAAACACTTTTCTTAATTTTCTTGAAGAGTGACTTCGAGAGACACCTCTATTCTCTATTACTTATTTACAATCCTCTTTGATCAAAAACTTGACTTTTGATAATCAAGAACAAATCAAGTAATATCTTTGATACCAATAGTAAGAAAGTTTTCAAAGAAAAAAAAACCAATAGTGAAGTATATAAAGGCCTTTTTCACTTTTAAAACAAGAGATATATAAAGGTTTTTTATAATAGAAGAGTTTATTTTTTTCCTTTCAGTCACTTGTGGATCTCTTAGAGCTATTACTTTCATGATTTTCTAAGAAATTTTGCCTACCTTAATTTGGTCCTGAATTTTGGATAATACAAATTTTCACTAAAGATGATTGACTGACATGAATCATATTGATTTCAAGAAAAGTAAATAAACACTTATTGATTATACTCACATGTTCCTATTATATTATGGGTGATATAGAAAAGAAAGTTTTAAAAAAGTTTTTTTTCAACTATATATTATATATTTGATCTCAAGAAACAGTTAAACATCAAAAGATAGAGTGAATTCATATAAAGAAATTCTATCTTTTCTTTAAGTTTCTCAAGTGATAAAAAGACTTTCTAAGGTAAAAGCTAAGATCTTTTAGTTTTTCTTGGACTATCTCAATCTAATGCATATTTAAATAAAGACTTATCTAATATTGCAGGTAATAACAAAGAAAACTTCTTTTGAGATTCAAATAAAGCAAAGAAAAATATTCTAATTAGGCAAGACTTCTTTTAAAAAGAGACTGTGAAATGAAGAAAAAATTTTTTAAAGGGCTTTGAATTATTTTTCATTTTTTTCCTTTTCAGTTTCAACTTTAGAATAATCAATAGTAATAAACCATTGACAATAATTCTGATTGACTTAGAGATACTATGTCAAGCTACTAAGAGAATATAATATTGTCCTCTATATTTGACTTAGAGTATCTAATTGAGACTTAGTTTTGTTTAATATGAACTAACTTATACTAGTTAAAATTATATCATTTGGCTATCAAATTATTGCTGAATTTAGTAAAAATTAATAATAAAAAGATTGATAAATTATTTACAATTGCAGCCACTCAATATTAAAAATATTGATAAAAATTTAGTAAAAAAATATTAGTATATTGCAAAAAAAAATTCTGACACAAAATTTGATAATATTATGGTAAAAAAAATTTTGTATACTGTGACAAAAAAAAATTTTTACATATTGTAGTAAAAATTTGACAAAATTTTTGATTACTGTAACAAAAAATTCAGCAAAAAAATTGATATTGTAACAAAAAATTTGGCAAAAAAATTGATATTGTAATAAAAAATTTAGCAAAAAAATTGCTGTAGTAAAAAATTTAAAAAAAAATTACTGCAGAAAAAAATTCAGCAAAAAATTGAAACTGTAGCAAAAAATTCATAAAAAAATTACTATAACAAAAAAATTCAAATTTCACAAAATTTATTAAAAAATTACAAAATCAATTGATTAAATTATTTGCTATTTTGGATCAAATTTCAGAGAACTCTTTCCACTAATCCCTTGACTATACACAAAAAAGATGTTCACAAGAAGTTTTAATACTTCTTTGTTAATAAAGTCTTAACACTCTCCTTAATCCAACCTGAAAGGAACCTTCAGGAGTCATCCATACCCTTTCCATCTTGTTTACAATCATCTTCAGACAAACTGAACTCTTGTGACCTATAAAGTTCAATTCATACCTTTACTACCAATGGCAAGAAAGTTCCTAAAAGGAGAAAAACAACCAGTGTAGTACCTGTTACCACTCCTCTGAAGTGAGGGAACAAGACAAGATATAATAGAGGTTCTAGTTCCAGTTAAGGACTCACTTTTTTCCCTTGACATGGTTTCCTGACCTCTTAGAGCTTCTTTTTCACGACTTTTTGGGAAATTTTGCCTATTTCAGCTTGACACTGAAATTTTGTGTAGCACAAATCCCACTGATTTGATTGATTAACACGAAACACATTGGCAAAGATTGATAAACAAGCTTCTATTGGCCACCTCACTTGTCTGAATGCATTTCCTCAGTTCCCATAAGAACCTGGGATCCACCATAAGTCATATTTGCTGGTACAGGTGGATATAAGACACAGTCAGCTCCTACATCATGGAAGAAGGGAAAGAAAAAGAAAGGACAAGCTCATAAACAAAAGGACTTATGCATCGACAGAAGTAACCGAACATGCTCATAACAAGATAAATTCAGCCTGGTGCGATGCTGAAGAAACAGCACAAGGCCCAAGAAAGTATGACGTCCTGGATACAGAACTGTCCTAAAAATAAAACAAGCAGGACCAAGAGATACAACAGGCCCCACAAAAGAAGGATCATAAACTGATGACTTATATTAAGACTCTTAACACGACTTTCCTTCCTGCATAATCTTTTCTAGGCTGCTAGTGGCACCCACCAATCTTACTCTTGATAAAAGTACTAGTTGGAAATGACTGCCAGATTGGAAGACCCCCTAATGACTTAGCCTGACTTTGGAAGAATTGCACCTTCTTAAATAAGTAGCATATGCTTGAAGCTGGTATTATCTTTAGAATAAGGTCATCAACCCACCATAGTTTTAAGGTCCCTTCTAGCCATAGGTCCCATCTGATCTTTGGATGAGTAACCCCTTAGGTAGAGTACCAGTATGAGATAATATTAACAAAGCTGGCAATTTGAAACCATACCCCTCCCCAATTGGAAGAAGAATATTTCTCCCTTCTTTTCAAAGATGTAAAGATACAGTATTTCAGTGGATAATTTGTAGGTGTTGAATTTTTCTTGGCATTAGTCTCAGTAGATGGTCGGTAGTAGAAGAAATGTTGGTCCTTGCATAACAGTACCTATTATTTTTTATTCAATATTTCTTGCACTAGCCAAAAGGTAGCCTTAGACTAGTTCTCCTCCTATTGGTGAAGCAGCAAAAAGCAATCCGGTAAACTGTCTGGTTTTAGGTAGTTTATATAGCTCTTATAATAGTTACGATATTTTCAATGTAATTTTTGAATTTGTCTATATTAATACTAATAAACATGCTGAGCTGGCACATAAAAAAAAAAAAAAAAAAATTATTTGCTATTTTCCTTTTTCTTCTCTTCCACCTTTTCCACTTGTTTTTTTTTTTCTTTAAAGATCTCAGCTTGACTTTTTTAAAACTAGTTCCAGTTGATTTTACCTTGTTAAATGTTTTCTAAGATTTTTCACTTTTTCTTCTAATCTAACTGCCTCCTGAATTTTATCTATTTATATATTTTCACTAGTTTGTTTCTCACCATCTGAATAAATTAATAATTTCTTATATTTAATAATTTGGATTTAACTATCAATTTTTTGCTTTTATTTGTCTTTTTTTCTTGTTTATATTCTAAAATTTCTTTCAAACTGTATAGTATTATATCATAGAAATATAAATTATTATAATATTATTTACAAGTAAGCTGAATACTTGAATTGATTTTAAATATTTATTCAAATATTTTAATAAATCCTTTAATTATAAGTAATTATAATTAATATTATAATTATTTGATATAAAATATTTTGCTGAAAAATATCTCTTCAGAATATCAATTATAATTATATATATTTATTCTTCTTTTAGTAGGGTTTTCTAAATCAGTCTCATTTTCTTAAAGGGAATATACCTTTGTTTCTTTAATTACATTAATTAATTTATTCTGATATTTGATAACTTTTTTTGACCTTTGTTTAACAAGCAATTGTATGCTTTTAATTATTTATACACTTTTCTTAATTATTTGTTAAAAATTAATACTTTAAGTAGTATAAATATAAAATATTATTAATTTTACTTTGTTTAATTGACTATTTGTATATAAGTGATGATTGTCTGTTTTCAGTTTTTCAGTTTTTATTTTTTAATGTCTTCTTTTCTGATAGAAATGTAAAGTATCTAACTATTCATTTATTTGCTTTTATGAAGGATTAAAATGTAAGGTCATAAATTTTATTAATTTGAGTATCAACTTTTGTAATATTTTTTTATTCACATCATTCGAAAAAACTTTGTCTACCCATAGTTTATATTTATCAGGAATAGTTTTCATTAAAGCTTATATTTCTACTCTCACTTTTTCTAATTTTAGCTCATTTTAGATAATTAGTTTTATTAGTTTTGCCTTTTTACTATTTTTTTTAAGTTGAATTCTTCTACACTTTCCTAAACTTAGTAAACTTTTAAATTTTGATATATCAGCTGCTCTAAATTTTACAACTATTATAGAATCAAGTTTAGGTTCTATAGATTTGAGCCTATCAATTTTCTTTTTTAAATCTTTTATTTATTTTTTTACTATTCTGATTCTTTGGAAAACTTGTTGTTAATATATTCCATTAGATCTAATTGTTTTACAAATTTGGCATTTTCTCTTTCTAGTTTTTTGATCTGCACACGTAATTCTTTATATTTTAAATAAATCGTTTAATTATTAAAGATAAATTTTAATAATTTGATAATAATTTAATTCTAACCTTTTTCAATATTCTTATTGATTTGAGTTTCAGATAGCAATTTAACTTTTGGCATTGATATTTACATAACTTCAGATGTCAATATTTTAAGTAATATAATAGATAATCTTCTTCTAAGCAATTCAATAGTTATAATATGGATTAAAGATTTAACACCAAATATTACCAAATGAACTGTTGCTATTTCTAATACAATTGATGCAAAGGAAATTTGCAATGGTAGAAAAGGTCATGAATGTTACAAAACTGAAGATGACTGTTCTTTATAAAAAGCATATTCAGCTGATTTTTTTTGTTCAGTCATTTTAGATTTCAAAAAAAAATATTAAATTAAAAAAATATTTAAATTAAATATATTCATATTGTTTTAATACAATTCAGGATTGCATACAATATTATACTATTATTTGTTATATTATATTACAATTCAAAATTATATACTATATTATACTTGTATTATATTACAATTAAAAACTATTTAATATATCAATTACAACTTTGTTACTTTATATTATTATTTGTCAATTTTCAAAATATCAAGAAAGCATTCAATTTCAGCTTTATTTAATAAAAGTTTAAGAAAAAATCCTAAAAAAGTGAAAATTACTTGTAACTATAGTAAATGAAATAGATTACTTGTTGATCTATGAACAGAATTTTTCTATAAATATTGAAAAATAAAAGACAAATATTTGATAAATAAAGAATTCATATTTTGATACAGAACAAGAAATATTTCATCAAGGTAAATTATATAATTAAGCAACAATCAACAAAATCTAAGATTAAATAATACAAGTTCTAAAAATAATAAATTTGAAGTTGATAATGATGAAGAAATAGATGATATATTTAAAGATTATTCAATGCTAAAATATGAATCTTTATCAAATTCTTACAAATTTTAAATAGTTATTTTATGTGGATTTTATTATGAATTATATAATTTAATTTAATTTAGACCTGTGGATCTATAGCATAGTGGTTAGTGCTCCACAGGTCATATTACAAGATACCAGTTTAACTCCTGGTGAAAGCAGCTGAATAGAATTAATATGGTATCTGGTGCCATAACCTGTAATGCACTATTTCTCATAAAAAGCTATTTCACATACTGATTCAGTGGGCATTGGGATTGTAACCTCCAGAAAAGGTGTAGTAATGTAATAATCATTCAGTAGGAGCATGATGGTCACCAAGATCAATAGCACGAAGCACTAAACCCCTCAGGGATCGTCAATGGAACTTTAACGGGTGATGTAAGTGAACCACTGGTGCTATCCCTGTGTAGGAGTTGCACCTTGCTTAGTAAATAACCCCTAGATTTGGCAGCTAATACCAATTGAGAACCCAATAGATAAGTCTACTAGGAGATTCAGGAGTCACGTCCCTATTGGTGAATAATCCCTAGGTTTGGCAGTGTGCACCAACCATTGGACGAAGTTCTCGAAGCATTGACTAGGCAGTACACAAATGCATTTAGATCCATTCGCAGCTGCAGGAACCAAAGACGTAATTAAGAGGTGGTAAGGTATAGAAAGTTATCGTGGATTTTAGTAAGGGATAGAATATCAGGATCTAGATTAGGTTAGGCAGTTTAAAACTAGTGGTAGGATTTTTACCTCCTAAAGATCCAACCTGGAATGTAGACCCATCTACTGGGTATAAAGTTGGTATAATCGGGTAAGGCTATAGGTGATAGAAGCGGGTTAACTTAGATAGACCGTTATAGTCATATAATGGGTTTAATTACTTAATAAACATGTGCTATTAGCACCTTTCACCTAAAAAAAAAAAAAAAAGAATTTAATTTAATTTATTGAATAGTGTAAAAAATACATTACTAAAATTTATGAAATTAATATTAATTAAAATTAGTGACAAAGAATTTAGACTCTTTTGTGAGTCTTTGTATATTACCAATAATAAACTTGAATTATCAGACTAGTTTATTGGTAAGTGGCATATCAAAGATGCTACAAATTGTATAGACAGAATGATGTTTTTAAATTTCAAAAAAATAATCAGCTATCAATCATGAAGTGTATTTATATTAAATTTTTAATTCAACAATAAAATAAAAAAAAACTTGCAATTCTTTATTGTCTATATAATTAGAATTATTAAATGGAAATATAATTAATCAGTCCAATTTAGTTTTTCTATATTCTATTATTTGATATCAATTATCACAAATATATAAAAATCCGAATTTTAAATTTAATCTTTGACATTAGATAAATTGATTAAATATTGATAAACTTCTATATGATATCTATAATGATAATATTTGAAAAACTTTTAAAAATGAAAACTCAAAATAATTTTTTAACAAAGAGATGACTGATTCATATTTGGGATTGGTATTAAATATTGATTAGTTTTAATTATTTAATAATAAAGTGTATAATATTGAAGTTACTGTATATATGCATTATCACAAATTTGCCATATGAAATATAATTTAAATATAAAAATATATTAATTATTAGTATATTATCAAGTTTTAATGAATCAGGTTTATATCCAATAAACTATTATCTTTCTCCAATTGTTGAGGAATTGATGTAACTATAATAAGGAATAAAGCTCAATTCAACTATCAAAAATAAAGAAGAAAAAATAATTTGGATGATCTTAATTTTAATTTTGTATGATATTCCTGCTACACAAAAAGTGTATAGATATATTTTAGCACTATTGTCATGTTATTATTGCAAGAAGAATATTAATTATAAAAATAATTATTATAATTTTGGTGATATAGAAGATATAAATAAATAGTTTATATCAAGAGATTTGACAATATATAAATAAAATTCTATCAAATAGAGGTACTGTAACTTAAATGCAACACAAAAATGTTTTATTAGTAAAAATTATGTCAAATGATCTGAATCCTTTGCTTACCTTATTTTGATTCAATTTGACATTTAGTTATTGATCCTATATACTGTTTTTTCTTAGGTATTTATAAATGACTTATTAAACAAATATGGATCAAAGAAGAAATAATAATAAATAATACATTAGATAAAATACAATCAATAATAGTAAATTTTAAGTGCTATTAGATATTGATCTAATTCTGAGAAAAGTAAATAGTGGTAAAAGATTTTTGAACTTTACTATCAATTAGTGAAGAAATTTTTTCATAATATATGTAACTATTGTTCGATGTAAACATTTACCAAATATAGATTACCAAATTATAATAAATTGTATCAAGATTTATTAAATCTTAATATGTTGAATTTTAAAACAAAATTCATTAAATAAGATTTATGAATGATTAATTATAATGATTAATCAATAGAATGAAAATATAGAGAAAAAAAAATTACTCTAAATCTTTATCTTTTGTTATATATGTATATGATTATGGGCCATTGTATATATTTTGATACTTTTTATTTAAGAAAATAAATGGTATATTAGATAGGTTTTTAAATAAATTTAATATTTAGAAGTAAAATTCTAACAAATTTTTAATCTAGATTCATTATCTAATAATCACTAAAATATTGAATCCAAATTAATATGAAGATTAATAAATAATAATTGAATTATTAATCCAACTATGTTCTATTCTAATAATCAGAGGCTTAAAATTTTAAATAATCGATCAAATATTAACTCAATTTTTGAACTAGATTAGTTTTTGGCTAATGTGTTATATTGATTTTTAAACAATATATATAATATTTTTGAAACAATAAACAATGGATTCAAACATTTTATACATAAACTCTTGTATTTGAAAAAATCAAATTTAGAGATAACTACTAAAATATTAGATTTATTAATTGAATACTATAAAGTATTTTGAGAAATTATGGACTTTTAGAAGCTATTTACAAAAGATAATAAAAATTCAATAATTATTCAGAATAGAGCCAATTCATATAGTAGATGCTAAATTGAAAGTAAAATATTCAATTCTAATATGTCCTCACAAAATATTAAAGGTTTATTTATATTATCTAGATTTGTAATTCTAATGGAAGTATTGATTTATATCTAGAACAAGTTCAATTCTTTTTTACATATTTGATAAACTTTTCAAATAATATTAATAAACATCGATTGGCCTTTATTTGATAGTACAAACTAATTAATTTAACTAAAAATAGATTCTATTTTGAATTTAAAAATAACATGAATGTTGAATTGTAGAGTACTGAATTTTATTCAATTAGATATAAATGCATAATTCCCATTTATAATATTTTTGACCAATTTATTTCATTTAAATATAGAATCTCAAATTGACAAGATTCTTGTAAATATTTAACTATAATTCCTCTAAATTGTAAATATAATATATAATTAAAAACTTTTTTTTTGCAATATTCAAACACTCTTTAAATTGTAAATTCTGGAATAATATACTATATTATTAGGTATAGATTGGTATAGTGTAACCTTATTTTTGAATAGCTTTCTATATACTATTGTCAGAGCATTACATATTCACCAGAATAATATACTATATTATATTCTAAATTCGATTCTGGATATTAGGACTCTATTCAAAATATGAAGTACTTACTTATCAGTTAACCTTTTATTTTTTAAGAACTTGATAACCATGTTAACTTCTTTAAGTATCCATTCTTTTTTTTTTTTTTTACTCTCTGTCAGGTTAGTTAAATATGTTTTATTAAACATTTGTAAGCTGTATATATTAAATAAAATACTAAAGCTAAATCTTTAACTAACTTACTTGTTTTGATTGTATTACCTCTCTAAGTACAACTTTGAGAATAATTTATCGCTTCATTAGAGGTTCAGGTAAAGACCCTTCCAACTTCTAACATCATTGTTCATAGGTCACTACTGCAGATTACTCTTTTGAGCTCTGACAGAGATCAAAACCTAATTACTTCATACCATACTTTACTTTATTTAGTAGGATTTTTTCCAACTTCTTGTCTTCAACTCTTTTTTCTTCATATATCAGTTTTTTACTAGATCAACTTTCTGTAATATTGCACTTTCTTTTCTGGTTTCGTGAATATAATGGTCTTTTTATCTTGTCATATTTGCAGATTTCTGATTTTTGTTCCCATTTAATCATCTTTTCACATCTTGCATTCTATATTTTCTTCCAGAAGTGGTTTCGAACTTTTTCTTGCATTTTCATTATCCATTTTCTTGCTTCTTTTCCAATTATCTTGCCATGACATATCAAATCCACTATTTTGATAACTAGTTCTTCCTCTATTAATCCGATACAGAAGCTAAGTGTATCCTGACAAGTTTTTGAGATTCTTTCTACCTGTTTTGCTATCTGTTTGTCAATCTCTCCTATTTCTATCCTATCATCTATTCTCAAGCTTAACTTTTCTTTTTTGATTCTATTTTCCTTTCTTTTAAGAACTTTCTGAACTCTTTCAAGACTTCTTCTATTCCTTTTTGCCATACCTCCTTCTATTGAGTCTTGTAAGCTTGGCATTCTAGCAAGTGTTCTATCGTTTCCTCTTCCTGGCCACATGTAATGCATTTCACTTGCTTGTAAAGATTTGATCTTCTTATGGCCAACTATATAAGTGTTGATAGCTCATAATTGATCAGTTTAGTGAGAAAGCTTTTGTTTAGTGAACTTTTAAATGAGATGTTCCATGTATATCCCTTATTAAAGTGTTTTTATACAATGTCCCATGTATATCTGTGATGGTCTTAGATTTGATAATTCTATCTTCTTTCAATTCTTCCTTATATAGTGCATTGGTAGGCTGTTACTTTGTTATTAATTTTTTTAATAATTTGTCTTATGGGGGTATCTAACACTATTTAATTTCTGTGATCATTTTGGGCAAGACCAATTTTTTCCATTTTATCACTAGAAATCTTAGTGCTTCTTTGGTCAAAGCATCTGCCTCTTCATTATACTAGATATTGAAGTGTGCCTTAATCTTGGTAAGCTTGAGATTCAGCTTCTTTTTCTTTATGAGATCTAGCATATGTGCCCATAAGGACCAGTTTTGTTTTTTTAACCATCTTTTATGGGTTATTTTAGGATCCTCCTTTTCTATAGTTTTCCACCTCAAGATACAGGCTTGACTATCTATAAAGATTTCAATCTTGCTATCTATTGGAGCTACTAATAGTATAGTAACTATCGCTACTACTGTAAATTATTGCATACAATACCTTCCTAAAGTAATACCCCTCTTAAATAATATCCAATAGTATTCAAGAAAATTGTTACTTAACAAATGATTACTATCCGGGTATATTAAGCTAGAGCCAATAAAATTGCAATATAGATGGACAAGTGAGAGATATTTTAGATAATAATAAGACACTAAATATATTGCCATTTATACTACTCCTCTTCTAGTAGAATACCTCCTGGATACTAATCAATTTATCATGGGGTAAATTGATTAATACCCAGGGTATTGTATGCAGTGATTTACGGTAGTTCTGCTCTAGTGGATGAAGGCCAATCCTCTACTCTAGTTTGAAACTTGCTTTCTCTTCCTGCTTCTTCTATCTGTATCCTTGCTACTCCCATTCTCATATTTGTACTTCCATAATTAATGAAGAACCCATCAGAATAGAATATCATTGATTCTTTTCTTTGCTTATTATTATTGAATATTTCGATCAAATAGGATTAGTAGGTACCTTCTTCAACGTGATCTTTGATAATATTTGTTTCCCAATCCTCTATCTCCACTTGTAATACTCTTTCATTTTGGATAGTTACTTGATTATTGTATATTGTTCTACCTATCATACCTTCCAATGCTTCTCTGGAACTTGGAATTTCTAGTGATTGGGATCTTCTGGTAGACTTTCTTGTATTGAGATAAGGGACTGTATATATTTTTTCTATACTTGTTTCAATTATAAATTGGTTTTTTATCTTTATACCTTCTATGCAACCTTGACATCAGGTTAGCTTTGATTCTTGATTTTTAATAGGCCTGATACATTCAAAGTATTCTATATTTAGCTATCTTGAAGTATTATCTAGAATTAATTTTCTCCAAATTATCTATTGCTGTCAAAATTTGCTTCTTATAACTACCTAGAATTTATGGCATTTGTCAAAGTTAATATTGAGAATAGGATGTTTTGAAATCCATTTTATCCATTCTTCTTTCCAGGATTCTATAAGCTGTTTTAATCTATTTTCTTGCATTGTCTTGATTATAGATAAGTACCATCCTGGAATAGATCCTTTGCTTGTTTTCTGTGAAAGGCTGCTTGGTAAGAAGATTGAAAGTAGTATTGTTTGCTCAAGAGAAAAAGATAGCAGTTGGAGCATTTGCCAGTTTCATAGTTCTCTTGTTTTGTGATCAACAAGCTAGTCTATATAGGTCAGGATTCTATGTAACAGACATTTTGTATACTCTTTGTATATCATTCTGGATTTTATATAAAAGAGGATCATAGAAAATTCTTTATAGTAGAGGTGAGATGGTTTTCCCTTGATCAATTCCATCTCTGGCCACTATTAATTTTGTGAAATCATATTTGAATATGACTTGAAATGCTCTATTTTGAAAAAGGTTCAGTATAATCTTTATGAAACCTTTTGAAGCTTTAATTTTTTTTTATTGCTTTTACCAGTATATCTAGATTAATTATATCATATGCTTTTGTAGTATCTTGAAAAAGTATTCACAATTTCTTTTTGTTTTCTCTGATATCCTTATAGATATTGTTGAGAATTTGAATTGGTTCTACTGTACTTTCTCCTGGCAGTCCTGCATAGTTCAGTTCTCTAAAAATATTATTGTTTTTACAAATATTTTTCATTCTGTTAGTAAGAACATTTTCTTATAACTTTTAATAGAACAATAGATCTAATGTCTGAGAATTAATAGCCCCATGGTTTAGATTTCACTATTGGATATATGTGACTCTGTTTCTAGTATTTCAAAGTGACTTCTCATTTTAAAAAGTTATTCAACATTCTTCTCAAAAAATCTTTTTCTTCTTGGATTAACCTCTTTAGTATTTTATAGCTAATTTGAGATTTTTCTGGAGCTTTGTTGTTGGGAAGGGCTCTTAATGTTTCACTTAATTCTTTTTATGAGATTGGCTCAAGTAATTCATTATACCAAGATGTATGAACATATTCTCTTGATTTATACTCTTCTTTCTAATCTTCTGATAAACTGCCATTACCAGCTTTTCTTTTTTTGAAGGTTTCACAATAGTACTATCTTATTTTCTTTTTGATTTCATCTTTTTGAATTATAATATATTCATTATTCCCTGGCTTGATTTTAACCCTATCTAATACTATTTTACTTCTAGTTCAGTTGATTAAAAAGTTGACCATCTGTCTTTAATTATTTCTCAAATAATTACATCTCTGTTCCAAAGTAGTTTTAATACTATCTCTTATTTTTTTTACTTCCAATCTTTGATATATAAATTTAAAACCTTCTATAGTATCTTGGATATTTTTTTTCAAAGATTTCTATGAACATGTTAGAAATTCTATATTGGATACAATAATTCTCAATCTGATGATTTGGATTGTGAGTATTATTATATTTTTCTATAGTTAAGCTGAGAGCCTATAACTTATCTATTTCTTTTGATGTCTCTGCTTTAAAGTAAAGTTTTTTTAGTTGAAGTACTTTTTTGTAACTAATGAATTTGGTATTGTACTTATAATGTTTTTCTTCTACTTGAAATATTTTCTTAGTTGCTAGCTTGTTAAAGACTACTTTACATAACAATTTCTTGAAGATATCCCATAGTTTGTTTATTTGATCTTTCCTTTTATTTAAATTGAATTCTTCTTATAGCAATAGTTCTAGTGATGTTTTAAATTATAGTCTAAATTTTCACTAAACACTTGCCATTGAGATAGAGATATATCCTTTATATTAATTCTTTTTTATATTCTTGTGAGAGGTTTTGTGGTTCTACTTTTTGTAAAAAGGTTTTTGTTATATAAAGTTATTAGGAATATAGTGTGGTCATTATTCATAATAGCTTTTATATCTTGATTATCAAATCAGAGTAGTTAATAACTTGTTAGACTATAAGAAATTCAAATATAATCTATTCTATTACTACTTATTAAGTTTCTTCTTGTTGAAGTTTTTTTTTTACCTTTCCATGTGACTTGTATATCTATAAAGTCCTATTTATTAAGAAAGTTGAATAGTGGGATTTCAGGTGTCATGATTGCTTTTGAGAAAGATTTTTTATCTTCTGATAGATTGTAGACTATATTAAAATCTCCCATTACTATCATATGGAAGCCTTGTCCATATTTATTTTTGATAAGGCTAGTTATCTTATTTTGTACCATTTTGCCTCTTGATTTGCCTGAAGAAATATAAATCTATATAATACAGATATTTTTTCTTTTCATAAGCATGTTGGTGGCAATAATATATCCTTCTTCTTTCTCTACTGATGCAATCTTTTTTTCCAGATCTCTTCTAATTAAAAGATTGACTCCTATCCAGAATGGTGTGTCTTTGTTGGTTCTATGAAATTGTTTATAGTTTTTTTGATTATTAAAAGCTCATTGTGCATTAGCTTCTATCAATTTTGTTTTGCATAACTCTAGTATGCCTATTCCTTATTTTAGTATCTTTCCAACTAGATTTGTTGCTTTGTTTTATCTGTAATTTCTTTAACATTGTGTGCACCTAATCTGATTATCTTTTTATCTATATCTTCTTCTTCTTTGTTTTTTCTATTAATCTACTATATATCTACTATTGTTAAAAATTTTTTTCTATTCTTCTTGTAAAAATGTTGTGATATTTATATTTTCCTTCTCTTCTATTTTGTAACTACTTTTCAAAATTCGTTTGTTACCTATATTTGGGGTTTTTGATAAGAAAGCAATAGGCTGTTGCTTCTTTTGATTACTATCAAGAACTGGTATACCTTTAGGTGTTATTTGCTTCCTTATTATTAAGTCTTGATTTTCTGAAGTCTGTTTATTCTTCTAGGATATCTATTCTAGTATGTAGTCTTTCTAGGTTGGCTAAAATATTTATTAAAGAATCTTGTGTACTTTCTATTTCGGGTCTTGTATTGACTTCAGAAAATCTATTTCTATAGCTTTGTTGATTTCTAATTGATTCTCTATTGCTTCCTATTGAAGAATATTCTTCTTTATTGTTTCTTTTATGTTGTATTCTATTATTGCTTTACTGTCTGATCTGTTTCAAATTTCTGAACCTATGATAACTTGCTAGATTAGAAATAAACTTTGTTAATTTGTTATTTAATTGTAAGTCAGGTATTAATTCATTGTCTATTTTTATATTTCTGAATCTGAATCTTATATTTCTATCTTCATCTTTAGGATTCTGTCTTTTTGTTTTGAATATGTGTTTGATACTCCATGAGAGGTAATGTCTCTATAAAAAAATATGTTGTTTGCATGCCTTGTTTCTTTTTTCTTTTATCTTAAAGCAAACTACTGTAAAGTTATGCTTCTTGAATATATAGGGATCTTTGGATGTATAGCATACTTTAACTTATATACCATTCAATACTTGGGCTATTAGACTGATGTAGGTTTTGTTGTATCCAAGAGTCTTGCTGAGTTGTTATTTCTTTTAATTAATATTTGATTGATTTTATTATCACTAAGTTCAGACTTGGAAAATATAGCTCTTGATATTTCTG